>JAVTVY010018598.1:0-59411 GCA_036873755.1 Hanleya hanleyi
AAGGCGGCTTGAATTATTTCATCTTCGTTTAATCATTCTTCTGTTGTTTTTCCTTTGGGTGTTCACCGTTCGTTGAATATTCCAATGTCATCATATATATTCCGATATGAAATCTCTTAGTTTTGGGAGCTAAGAGCAGTTGTACTGGGAAAGTCTGTCAATCTAAGAAGATTACAGGCCGGGATTCTCCACCATCTATAACCTAGTTGGCTCACTGGTTATCACATTAATAAGTAACTCGTAGTCCATGTTAAATATAACACAACCTAGCTTTATTTACCCTATTCTAATTATCTAACCTTGACGTAATATTAATTCCAATTTACACAATTATACAGCACTTCCAGTTATTACAGAAACTATATGTTAGTACATATAGCAACCTACATTTACAAGTGTTACCTATATAACTTACAAACTGCCTTGGCGCTGCAAAGTCGCATGCCAAGATGAATTCTAAAAGTGAACTGACTTGGTTTCATACTGACCAATATTTATATCATTGGAGTTTTAGTGAAATCCACAGGTAGACATTCTTAACAATCATAACACACTTTCAACAATTGTTCAAGTAATCCTAACGTCCTGTCATGTCTGCCAGCTATCCTGTTCATTCAGTATGACATCTCGAATTAACAGTAGGGACTCTTACCTAATAACAACAAGGATTATCTGAGACTAAAATGACAGTCTGACTACAATTGACACCTGGCTCCTGTCTTTGCACCAGCTGGTCAGAAATGGTCTAACAACACTAATTAAATGTCAACTGTTATCAAAACATCCTATTATAATCAATACTCAAACCCCTAAATCCTAATTCCAACATGTGTTACATAACCTCTATCAAGCACATACCTCTACCAGTAACTAATATCCACAGCCTTAATATATGGCAATTTTAACTGTATACATTTTATGCCAACTCACAATAAACAAATATTAAATAGCAATGAAATACAATTGAGGTACATGTTCATTTTACAAATTTACATGTACATGTCTTATGGCTCTGTTATAGTTATTTTACATGTACATGTCTTATGGCTCTGTTATACATATACGGTTTATTATGGTCTAACATGAAGAAATATATCCAGGGTTTCCAAATTGATACTATGTATACATCTGGTGAAGGACCAGAGGTGTACTGAAGATGCCTGACCTTGACCTATTTTATCAAGGTCAAATTTCAGTATTTGCTATATTTTTTGAAGGATTGAAGCTGGGGTCTCCAAATTCATATTATGCAACTCGTGATTGACTAGAAGCCTATCCCAGTTGACTGACCGTGACCTATTTTTTATAGGTCATATACTGTTTATTATGGTCTAGCATGAAGAATATAGCTAGGCTTTTCAAATTAATACCATGTGTACATCTGGTGATGCTCCAAAGGTATGCTGAAGATGACTGACCTTGACCTATTTTATCCTTGACCTATTCTATCCAAGTCAGATTCTATTTAATACAATATTCCATGAAAGTTTATATCTACGTTGTAAAAATTTATATCACTTATGGCTGGACCTGAAGACTAATGAAGAATATTACTGACCTTGACCTATTTTTAAAAGGTCCAATTCTGTATGTTAAGTTTAAGATCTCCAAATTCATGTTCCCTCTGCAATTAAGTTAGAATTGACTTGAAAATTTTTGAAGATGACTGACCTTGATCTATATTTCCAAGATAAAATTAATTGATTGGATTATAAGCTTTTTAGAAGAGTGTATTTAGAGCTAAGAATTTGGTCATGCTCTACCAGAACCTCAGGCCTTGGCAAAAGCTGAACTACAGTCAACCCTACTAGATGTGTTACCTAGTTCTAAAAATACACTGATGATGTTATACAATGCATGATTGCTGGGTGTAGACAATAACTGATAGCCGAGGGGTATTGAAGCCCAATGGGCTATTTTTAATATTAGAGTTACAAGTTACAGGTGGAAATACATATTCCTTAACTCATTGCCTACGGAATAAATACTCACTACTAGATGGAATAAATTATACGGTAAGTTCTCCAAGTATTCGCGACCCTAAGTAAATTCGAAAACAGGCATTTTTCGCCAAGTCACGTGACACTGTTCCCTAAATAATCGAAAACGGCCCATTCGAGGAAAATCGCTGTCCTAACTATTCGAAAATCCCCCATTTATCGTGGTCGCGAGATTGATAATATTATGTAGTTGTGAGATGGAAAAACTTCCAGATCAACCAGTTTCCTTGGAATTAGTATTTGATAAACCTTGCAACCTTTTTGAGCATTTTGAACATAACCAATTGTAACAACTAAGTTGATTTTCATTATGTCTCAAACGAAATGTATCCAATGTTTAAACCGCGATTTCTCATGGTCATTACATTGGGAATATTGCCGGTTTACGGGGACGTGCGATATTAAACATTGCCGATTGAAGCGAGCATACATTCGATATTATACTGAAAATATCAAAATGAAGAACTGGAAGTTACGTTTCATTCGGTCTTAAAAAATATAATGCTGAAGTTTGACCGGACATTTGAACCACGGATTTTCTTAGTCGCGGGGTAGAGATTTACGATCAACCCCAACCCCAAGTTGCATTAATTTTGGCGACTGCATGCCATGTGCGCCTCACCCTAAAACCAGACACGCGCCTGTTTGGGTCCGACTTCGGATTTTTTTTTTCCGAAGATACGAATGTTGAGATTCCCAGCTATGATACTGAAAACATATTTTGTATTGTTCAGACAAAAATAATTTAGAAACATATGATTTCCAACGAACGCGGCGATTCAGAAGATTTTACGGCCGTGGAATTCGCCGTGATGCATATACCGAAAGAAGTTTGCGCTCTTGTATTCAACTTTTCAGGAACAAGCAAAAGTACAGATTTATTCTCTTCAATCACCCCTGGATAAAATAGAAACGAAGATATTATTCAGAGAATTATCATGAAAGGAAAGCTGTGACGTGCAGGATTAACCGTGACATATGGCTGCATCGGAATCTTCATAGCCGTAAAAAACGTGGAACGGCGTCATTCTGCACGGTGTCATTGTTTCATGACTCGCATGGGTCCTTAAAAGTTTGTAAAAGTGCATAATTTTTATATTGAAAATTAAAGGCCTTGAAAGTCCTTGAAAATTAGAATTTTTGAGTGAGTTTTTTTATACTACAGTGAAACCTGGATACACCGACCTTGCACCGGACCGAAGAAATATGTCGGTTTTGACAGCGTGTCGGTTTTCTCAGGGTTGATGATTTTGGCGTCTGGCTGAGAGACGACAACAACAACAACAACGCCGAAGGAAGGAAGTAGGCTAATACGAGGACTGTGCTACAATACTTTTTATTCGACACACAAAATAAATAAATTATATGCAATACTATAAATGATGTTGATCGTTTATATTTACAATGCACATTTACGATGAAAATATATACAAGATGTTATGAAGGAAAGTGTATAAGATGACGCAACTGCGGTACAATGTAGGTCACGTAAGGTGTCGGGTCTATAGCACTCAAGTCAGCACAATGCGAAATATATAAATACGCCAATATAATAATATAATGAACTTATAATATAATGAAATATTTGAATACATGTAATTATTGTCAGTTGTAGCACTTTAATATTTAGTGAAAAACCTATCGAGCGTGGATTGCTCTTTCCTGCTCTGCTCCTTCACGGTCATATCCTCTGTTATGCTCGTCATGGCCTGGATTTGCGGATTGCGGATTGGATTTACACCACTTGTACTCTCCCCTTTTCTTCCGAGTGTCTTGTCCGGCATTGCACCTAAAAACGTCACAGTTAAATATGTCTGACGGGGAATAACCGGCCACGAGGGAGTCTGGGTTTTCACCAGTGTTATTGCAGGTGTGGCCCCCCCTAGGACCAGTATGTATTATACTAATAGTGAGTTAACGGAAGAAAGACAAAGACAAAGAAACACCTCGTGTAATTGACTGCTACATGTTTGGGCGTGCTGAATGTTCTAAGCGGATTATAGCCGAGTCGACGGCCGACCGACCTCCTGGTGCGTGAGTTGTCAGTCAGTCGGATAGCATGCAGCGTCGGTGTTTTCAGGGCCAATTAACATTGTTTAGATAGGTTTGCATTTAAAAACACGGTCGGTTCCGAAGGGGACAGGTTCCGGTGTATTCAGGGTCTTGGTATAGGCAATTAACATTGGAGAAAAAGTGGACCGGAGAGTTTGGTCGGTGTTGACAAGGTTCCGGTGTTTCCAGTGGTCGGAGTTCTCAGGTGTCACTGTATTAGTGAAGATATTACGGTACTTCTGACTTGATTATTGACACAAAAGTTGAATGTCGGAAGAGACGTTTACGTAAGATAGCCGAGACTAATAGGTTTTCTGTCTACTTATTCTCTAAATTATAGTCTGAAATGTGAATTAATTTTGCTGAACCCATGAGGTAATATTAGATAAAAACACGGTTGTACATTTGGCTGTTTCGTCATCATCATCTATCGATCTGTCTTTCGTCAGAAATATACCAGAATACATTTACATCTGAAACAAATTGAACCAATTTTTTTCTTTATTTTTCATGAGAGTCGTGATCTCACTGTTACGAAGGCATAATATATTGAGGTTGTGTTGGCTGAATATATGTATGAAGCGGGAACCGTGTACAAGCGAAAGTTTGGCCCACGTGCCATGCTATCCAAGTATTGATCACGTGATGTTATTGCAACTCCGTATGGCGGGAAAATGTACAACCAACACGTGGCATGTTGAAACTTTCATTCTTCCATGTCTACAGACCCCACCTAATTCTATGAAAGTATTTTCATACATTTGTTAATAAAGGATCGAAGGGATACAGTGAATTGTTAGAATGGGCAAGCAATTCATGTCTTTCGTTTAGCCGCTATTCATGGCGGGATGAGCTCGTTCCAGCTGGGAAGATTGTATATCGTCTCAGACGAGTTGGCCCTGATATGGGTCTTAGTCGAGTTGGCCCTGATATGGGTCTTCGGTTAGTGTCGGGCGCTTGCTTAATTTGCTGTTCGTTTCATTGACATAAACAGTTTGAAAAGCCCTTCCACAATATTTCCCTATGAAGAGCAATCAAGAAATTATTAGGTTTGATTCTCGATCTGAAAATGACGTAATCTGTGTTTCTTCATTAGATCGTTATATAATTTCACGTAAACACCATTGGCGTCACTGGGATAGTTGTGCGTAGTCTTCTCGACCGTGAAAAAAATTCTGCAAGAGTTCAAGCATGTCCTGAAGAGAAAATAAAGAAAATATCAGAATGTCTAAGTGACAGAATATGCCCTTGTCCCGTATGTACTAATACAAGGATATACGCGAATTTGTGATTTTAAATTGGCCGGGCGTCCGATGAATCTAATCTCTTCATTGTCAGCCGATCATTGCAGTCAATATTCGAACCTAATTTAATGGTTTAAGAGCAGAAAGAATGCTTTATTTATTTTTGGATCAATTGCGAATTATTGCCTGACAAATCTAAACGTACAACAAACATTTCCGGGGTTTTGCTTCGGGGTTTCCCCTCGACCACACGTGTTCGTACTACTGAACTTCGCCGAAGTATATTAGGCTCCATTCTACACACAAAGTATAGTGAATGTCTCGTGGTTGTCGATCTTATATCATTCAAGAGTGCTGTCTGGGGTAAATATCACAAAATTAAAGAAACACCACAGTCGACGTATTGTGACCTTTCATTGTCGAACGGTATGGGAATTTAATATGGGGACTCTAATTTACGAAAACGTCCGTTTTTCTGAACTGACCTGCACAAACTATTCGGAAGTGGTCAGTTTTTCACGACTGCGATATTCACTTCCGGTCACGAATACTTAGGGAACTTACCGTACAAAAATATTAATTTCCGCATATGGTTATAATAATGGCTCTGAGATTTTTCCATGGGTGCCGTAGATAGGGTAAACTTTATATTTTTACAATCTTTATGCTTTGGAAGAGAGAGAGAGAATTAAGGATTAATGTCGCATTCAGCAATATATCAGCTATATAGCGACGATATGCTTTGGGGATTCATATATGAAAACCATTCTTGAACTTGTTTGTTGTTGTTTTTTTTCTTGTCAGGAGACGGGGGAAAAAAAAAATACCCCGCTCACACCGGCTTGTGACGCCACATTTGGAAAACCCCTTTCATTTGTCACATTTCATGAGGTTATCTATATATTTTCAGGCCCTAATCTAGAAATGAAAGGCAGAGTTTGATAATCAGGTTGAGGGGCAATCGAAGTCACGAAGCGACTGAGCCTCGCTTGCCATGCGAGCGAGCGGGGGGAGAGCACAAGAGGGGGGTGCACAACCTCTCTTCGCACTGCAGGCCAAAAAATTTTGTGAATGAACTGATAAATGATGCTCTCTGAAAGCATTTTGAAACTGGGTTTTTTTTGGAGTTTCAGCAATAAAGAAAACCCATACACTGCTAAAATGGAAGAATATTCAGCATCCTGATTGATATACACACAATACCTCATTTTCTACTGGGTATCTAAATCTTATTTAAAAACTGAGTGAGCGAGTGAATAGAATTTAACGTCACTTTCAACAATATTTCAGCTACATGTATATCACGACGAACCAACTAAGCACCACCCAGCCCAGTTGTGTTCCTGCTACTTCAAAGAAGAAATCTTTGAAGCAGCATGGAACCATCCACCCTCCATCCACCCTATAAAACACTGAAGACAGCGCACAAGACACAGACAGGACGCTTACATGGTGCAATAAAGACAAGTGATATCACAGTGCTAGACATCACATTATCAAGTTCCTGTTGCTTCTCAGCAAAATGCATTGAAGTAACAAGAACCTGAACCCTATTTAAAAACTGGAAATAAGTATAGTTTGTTCTGGTACAAATTCCACCATACTTAGACGTTTTGTAAAATTGTTGTCTGTATTTTCAGTTGGTTTTTTTTTATGTGTAGTGATTATTACAAATTGTTTGCATTTTCAAATTATTGGCCAAAATAAAGTTAGTACACTGTAAATAGAAATTATAGAAGCCAGTAAAATGAAATTAATTTAATGCTCAACTTTATTTCAATTGTAGGTCTATTTCAGTATTTGTTTGGGTAATAATGGCTGTGAAAGTAATATTACGTCCATTTAAAATGTTATATATCCTTGCAAAATGGTATTCCAAAGATATGCCATAATTTCTTAATTTAATCTCATGTAGATTAAAAGATATCAACGAATAAACTGATAACATTTCGCCAAGGGAGATAATTTGATAGGCACATTCAACTGTATCCACATTGTACGTACGCTTGGTGTTGAAGTTTGTCTAACCCGTCAGTGTCGTCTGCCTCAGCTGGACTGGCCGCCGGAAGCCAAGTGGCCATAACTAATTTGCTGACAAAACAACGATGTTAGGGTCATCGTGCCGGCAGCGGACTTCTCTAGAGCCCGCTGTTTGTCCCTTTCGTATCTCATTATAATTGTTTTGCGACGAGCGGAGCGGCTTGAACAGCGCCTTTCACAAGTGCACTTTGTGTTCTGATTATGGGGCCCTTAGAACCAATACCATGAGTGTGTGGCCCCGAACATGTGTGATGCTGAGAGCTGAAACGAAAGTGAATGGCAGATAAACGTTTTTCTGTTTTGAGATTGAAACGTGTAGATTGGAATTTGATTAGAAATAATCAAATTCCAATGATAGAAGTCTGCCAGGCACACAACACATGGTAATGACGAAAACTGGTCACTGTTTTTTGTTTTGTTTTTGCCAGCGGCAAGGGCACCGGAAGCCAATGGCAGCATCCGAATATCGGACACTGAGAGTGGCTAGATTAGAGCCTGATTTTTACAATCCTTGATGCTTTGGTGATTCATATAAATAACAAGTGTTCTGAGAACCCCAACATCTCGCCTTGCGGGGTCATCCGCCGAAGGTGCAGCAGTATTGAAAGCATACATGTAGAGCAAACAATAACATCTGGAATAGGTGATGTGGTACAGACAATAATGTCTGGAATAGATTATCTGGTACAGACAATAACATCAGTCCCATGTGGGATTACTGGCATATAAGTTAATCCCATGTAGGATGGATAGGTCAGTGCCGTCGGATTACTGGTGCATATGGCAGCCCAGTGTGAGATTACTGCTGGATAGGTCAGTCCCATGTGAGATTACTGCTGGATAGGCCAGTCCTGTGTAGGATTACTGCTGGGTGGACCAGTCCTGTGTGTTATTACTGATGGATAGACCAGTCCCCTGTGGGATTACTGCTGGATAGTCCAGTCCCAAGTGGGATTACTGCTGGATAAGCCAGTCCTGTCTTGGATTACTGCTGGATAGATGAGTCTCGTATGGGATTAATGCTGGATAGGACAGTCTCGTGTGGGATTACTGCTGCATAGGCAGTCCAGTGTGGGATTACTGCTGCATACGGCAATCCTGTGTGGAATTACGGCTGGGGAGGCCAGTCCCATGTGGGATTACTGCTGGATAGGCTAAACCTGTGTGGGATTACAGCGTGATAGGTCAGTCCCATGTAGAATTATGGCTGGATAGGTCAGTGCCATGTGGGATTACTGCTGCATATTGCAGTCCAGTCTCATATTACTTCTGGATAGGTCAGTCCCATGTGAGATTACTGCTGCATAGGCCAGTCCCGTGTGGAATTACTGCTGGATAGGCCAGTCCCATGTGGGATTACTGCTGGATAGGCCAGTCCGGTCTGGGAGTACTGCTGGATAGGTCAGTCCCGTTTGGCATTACTGCTGGATAGGCCAGTGCCATTTGGGATTACTGCTGGATAGGTCAGTCCTGTGTGAGATTACTGCTGGATAGGCCAGTCCCAAATGGGATTACTGCTGGATAGACCAGTTCGGTCTGGGATTACTGATGGATAGTTAAGTTCCGTATGGGATTACTGCTGGATAGGTCAGTCCCGTGTGGCATTACTGCTGGATAGGCCAATGCCATTTGGGAATACAGCTGGATAGGTCAGTCCCGTGTGGGATCCGATTACTGCTGGAGAACTTTGACCTAGGAAAACATGAAACATGTCCACCAAGTATTATAATCATCCCACGAAAGGTTCAACAAACTTTCCATGTACAGATCTACATGTAAATTTTTGCCCAACAAAAACCTTATCAATGGAAAGGTACAAAGTCTAAACTGCAATAATTAGGACAAAAATTCATATTTAATGTCATATTTCTTAAATAGCACATGCACATTGTCAAATCACATTGAACTTGGGTAGCAAGTGTCAAACTCATCCAATGAAAGCTGACAGCTTCAAAAAACTTTCCATGTACAGGTGTACATGTATATACATGTACATTATTATTGGCAGATTGACAAAACCCTCAAAATTTGAACAAAAATTAATATTTCATCTCCTAAATAGCACAGGTACATCTTCTAATCATAAGAAACATGTGTACCAAGTTCCATAATCATTCAATGACAGCTGACAACTGCAGCAAACTGTGGTGTACAGATGTACATGTGCACTTCAGCTAAACGCAAAACTCTATCATTTGCCATAATTTGGAGAAATATTAATATTTCATCTCAAAAATAGCACAGGTACATTCTCTAATCATAAGAAACATGTGTACCAAGTTTTGTAATCATCCAATGAGCTGACAACTGCAGCAAACTTACCATGTACATATACAGGTATACATATAGAGGCCTACATGTACAATTTACCTAAACAGAAAACTCATTCATTTGCCATAATTTGGAGAAAAATTAATATTTCTTCTCAAAAATAGCACAGGTACATCCTCTAATCATAAGAAACATGTGTACCAAGTTTCATAATCATCCAATGACAGCTGACAACTGCAACAAACTTTCTAAGTACAGATGTACATGTGCACTTCAGCTAAACGCAAAACTCTATCATAGGGATTTTAACATTGGAGCACCCCAGGGGTAGTACCCCCAGGTGGCATACCCACCCCCCATATTTTTTTTATTTTTTTAATATTTTTTCTAATTTTTCTAGATTTTTTATAATTTGCTAAACCAAAAACCTTATCATTTCCAGGCAGGGAACACCGACGACGACATCCTGTTTCCCCCCTCACAATATATCCCCTTTACTTCGTAAGGCGAGATAAAAACTGATGATGGAAACCATTCTTGAACTTGTCTGTTGCTAGTCAGGAGAAAACAGAAACACAACATACGTCGATCACAGCTGCTTGTGACGCCATGTTTAGAAAACCCCTTTCCTGTGTCTTGAGGTTATTTGGGGATTCCCGATGTCATAGTCTGAAACGAGGCTAGGTCTGCTACCCATGATTCATGTATCACGGAAGCGTTAATTGGTCAATTTTTAGCTACTGAGGCCGAAACAACCAATCACAGGTGTGTTTAGATAAGCCTGTCAAGAAGCCGGTGACAACAGCTTTCCAGCGGAAATTTATGAAACAGGAGCCGCTCACAGCGGCTACCCGTAGTCAATGAGTTTTTAGTGCCATGTGCACATGGATCAAGGATTGAAAACCGGAGTCCCTGAACGTGGTGAATGTACATAGCAGTACCGTAGTGATTTGTTTTCTCGGCTCAGGAAAGCTGTGTTGTTGTGAGAATGTTCGAATAAACTACTCACAGAATATTTAGAATGGATTCCAAGCACGAGATTTAACTTCAAGTGTGGGTTTCATTATTCTGGGTAGAGAAAATGGCGTATAGGGTTAAAGTATTGTTTTTTTGACTGCCGGACATTTCGATCTGGAAGCCGTCAATTTTTCCGGTTAGACGGGCAAAATAAGTTCAATAGGTATCAGTTTATAAATTAATATGAAATAGGCAAAGCCTAGAAACGAACGAAGTATACTTCTTTTGTTCACTTCTGACTTTGCCTTTTTCGTATCATTTTTTTTTTTTTTTCGCAAACCATATAGGTCTACATAGTCACTGTTGTATTACGGAAGCTTAGAAGTGACATTGAAAATTATATACATAGGCGCAGCCTAGTGTGAGTTCTTTTCATTTTTCTGGTCATTCGTGGCTTGGTGATTTCTGATGAAATACTGGCAACCCAAAAGTTCCCGAATTGTTGTGGTTGTGGATGATACTTGAATATTTGATCAATCGGGAACCGTATTGTTCTTTATCTGACATAGCAGACTTATAGCAAGCCAAAGTGCTTTTTATTCAAGAATTTCCGTTATCGGAAATTGAATTCCCGATATCGGAATTGAAATTTCTGATATCGGAATTAAAATTTCCAATATCGGAAATTCATGTCCTTCAATTTCCATTATCAGAAATTGCAATTCCCGATATCGGAAATTTTAATTTTCGATATTGGAAATTGAATTCGCGATATCGAGAAATTCAATTTCCGATATCGGAAATTCAATTCCCGATATGGGAAATTCTATTTCCGATATCGGAAATTGTCACTGAATTTCCGATATGGGAAATTCTAATTCCCGATATCGGACCGCAAATTAGATTTTCCGATATCGGGAATTCAATTTCCGATATCGGAAATTCGTCTCTTGAGGGGAGAGAAATCCCCCAGTGACGTCACTGTATCAAACAGAATATCAATGTCGTAGCTTTTAATAAACATAGCATAAACATAGCATAAACATCTATTCTATTGTATGGATCAAAATATTGATTTATTTATCACTACGTAATAGTTGTCAACGTATAGCATGTGAATACCGGCAGCTATTGTTTTATCATGTCGAATTATATAGCATAATGACTAATAATAGAGAAAAATCATAGTACAAAAATATATAGGAAGGGGGGGGGGAATGCATGTCCACAGGGGGAAATATCGGAAAATGTCCAGGAAGAAATTGATGTCCACCGGGGGAAATGTCTTTGCACCGCTATGTACAATCCACGGATACAAGTTGAATTGGTGTCTAAAAATGAGGAATCTGACTTTCTAAAATTTCGTTTTATCAATTGTTTGAGTTCTTGGTAACATTTTGCTGTTGGACTTCAAAGCTATTCATGAATTGACACCTCAGAAGTGCACGGATCTAAACACAATAAAATCTTCAATATAGCTTGATGTTGGTCATGTGTTTGTTTTATGAACTTTACACTTGCAGCTTGGAATGTCCGTACCTATTAATGTCTAGATCCAGCCCATAATCTGGCGGTTCAGACAATCGCAGTGTCACCGTTTACTTGGAAATGATTTCTTACATGTTATAAGGCCAAAAAAAAAAATATGTCTGTTTCCGATTACGGGCCAGAAAAAAATAGAGTAGGTAGGGCCAAAAAAAATTTTATTTTGAAAATAAATTTTATTTTGATGTCCAGTACTCCTGTCCCATATACAATGGTCTACAAATATATTCTTGATTGTATAACATTCCCACCCACTTTAACATATTCTCCCAGGACACATCCCCCCATATTTTCAGATATTCAAAAGATCTTATCCCCCAAAAGATAAAGGGGGGGTGGGGGGATACCCTCAAAATATATTGTTGGTATTTTTATCTCTACTGGATCCAGCAAATCTTGATATTTCAATAAGTTCTGCTGAAACCAGTTATTGTACTGATATTATGGAAATGAGAATTGCCAATAATGTGTTTGACTGCTGTTTACCACCAAAACGAGTATCGTTTTAATTTATTAACTTGATATGCAAAACAATATATTTCAAGGATTTCCGCCCAGAAATGATGAAATTTTTTGTGAAAATACAAAATTCCATGTGGAATTTCAGTGCCTTCCATAGGGAGAGTGTACTTATTTTCTGGAAAAGCCTGAAGAAAAAATTGACATATACAACATAAAATGAAATGGGAAATTAATTTGAACATCATGGAGATTTGTACCTGCGACTAGCTAATTCGAACAATTTGAGAAACGAGACGCGATTCCTGACTGTACAACAGTACAATGATTTGAACAAGCCATTTCTCGAAAACAGAAGAATTATTACTTGCTTGAATCTTGCTTGGGTTTATTTCAATGCATTCATAATAAAACAAGTCGGGAAATTTTGGATTTTTCAGCCGAGAAATGGTACCGGTCGGTTAGACTTTGGCGGCGACTAGCTTTGACTGTGTCGTCGCCGATTTCGCTGAAAACGAACACCACTTGCAAGCTGCCGTGTCCGCTAAACACTGCTTTAACAAACGTCATTTCAAGCCATCAAATCAGTAGATTTCTTTCGAAGTTGATGGAGAATATGTTTAAAATTGTCCTGGTAAACATGATCAAGTCGACTGAAGCGTAATCGGGTTGCTGATTTCTCGATTCCCGACCTAGAAGTAGGTGCTTTATTTCCTGAAAAGATCGTCAACCTGCCGCCATGCCATGCGGTCAGCTCCAGTCACACTTTACGGTATGCTGACTGTGGGCGCGCCACTTTACGGTTGTTGTTGTTGTTGTCGTAAAACGCGGCCTTGGTAGATTTCGTTGGAATTTGCTGATAAAATTTTTAGAGTCGCACGATTTATCTAGACTCGGTCGGGTAACCGGAAACAGACATATTTTTTTTCTTGGCCTAATTAAAATCCCCTATTGATAATCAGCTTGTTGTGACCCCCTTCCCCCATTTTCTTGCGAACTTTGGATGACCTAATTTATCACGCGGACGTCAGCGACAGAATTTGAATGGCTTGATTTTGCTACGGCGTAACACCACTCCGTGGCAAATGTTTATTTTTTAAAAGAACAACCGATGATCTCTTTACGAAACATCAGATCTTCAAAGCCTAATAAATAAGCTTGTTATAGATGGTCACGTTACAGCTTTTTCTTGCCGTAGAACTAAATTTTATGAAATTTCTGCACTGATGTAAAGTGCCGTTTTCGCGAAAAAAGAAGTCTGACAATTATTTGCGTGCGGGCATTGTCGAAGTGCAGACGACACTCGGGCGTTTTCACCAAATATTCTATCAGTCGGAAGAGAATCGGAAGGGAATTCATCCTTGAATTTATTAGCATATTTATCTTTTTTTTTCAAATCTACAGCAAATGTTCTTAGATTAAATTTTGATACTGTTCTAATTCTAGCTATTATACCCACACTGCCTCAAATCCAATATGGCAGCCCCCGCAAAATACGCCCACGCAAACGATGAAATCTGAACATGATAGACTTCGGTGATTGTCTGTCTTTACATGGATTTTACACTGGGTTTGTGATTAGGTTCTGTATCTGTATTTTGTCTCACGTAATGCATGTATGTTACCTATTTAACGAACTCTGTTCGTTATCACGTATTGTTTATGGTCTCATGTTGTTGTTGCAGTATACTTACCATCATCCCATTACTTACCATCTTTATACGAACAAAATAACTATCAAAATATGCCAGCTTGAATATTTTGAAGTAAAGTGGGATATCTCATCCCAATTGGGATCTATATCCCAGTCAGTCCTTTCCCCTGACCTGTTCAGCAAGAGATGTCTGGGGACCCATTAAATGTCAACGAAGACCCAGTTTCCGACAGCAAGTGCTAAAGGTCTAATAATTTAACACAGTGTCAGTCGGTTATAATAATGTCACAAAAATAACCAAATGGATTATTTGAAAATGATGATATGAGAATGTCGGAATTGTTGACATCTCTGTCCATGACAGTGACATATACCACTAATTCCTGCACCGACAACAGCAACATCAACCTCTGCATCATCTCCCGCCATTTTCAAATCTGACGGCCAGGAACAAACTAAGGGAAGTAACTCTTGTCCAGGTGACTAGAAATAGCATATTTCGCCGATTATTCCAACCTCCGAACAGGATTCCACATTACAGAATGAGAAACCAATGTTTTAAACTGCAGCAAAACTGCAAGGAATGTTTGCCAGATTGAGGACATGTCAAAATCCTACGTGTAAAACCACAATTTTCCTCACAATCAGGGGCAGATAACTGATCAGGGACTTGCTTGTCACAATCAAGGGGAGAGAATTCGTTCAGGGCTTCAAAAAAAAGTGGAGAAAATTAGCGAGGAAACTTGGGTTGTAACTGATTTGGGCAAACTGTTCTGGTTACAGGAGTTCAGATCTATCCTGATAAATTATGCAAGATCTGCGATGCATGTTTGGTTTCATTTTCATGAATATGCATCCGGAAAATGTGATCTACTTTCAAAATGAAAATCTGGAGCACCTCTTTTACTGAAGCAGGTCAGGATGTAGGCAAATCATTTTGATTGCTCCCCTCCCTGCTCTACAGTGCCCAGTTCGACTTGAAAACTGAAATATGGGCTGAGATATGGTCATGGAGATGTAGGTTGTGTTCATGTTATATAGACACCCTTACTCATAATCTGCTCTCCTGGACACCAGATATGATGTAGGAAAAACTTGCTAGCACAGGTAAACTTTTGATTTGCTATAAAAGGTTCCAGGGTAGTCTGGTACGTAAATGATTTGAATGCCCTATTTCTGGGACATGGTACCTATGTCTAATCATTGGTAAAGAGCAGTAAAAAGAAATACACATAACAGCACTTCTATATATAGCCATCAGCACATTTTATTGTCAACAAAATAACAAGCAAATCAAGATCAAGAACATAAGGTAGGCCGACATGAACACTATAGTTTCAGTACATTTGGTACTGTTACCTGGATAGAACTTAATATACAGAGAACAAAACAAATTTGTTTAGATATTGAAATGTCTTCCGCCACAAAGGAATTGGTAAGCTTATCATAATAGCCCAAATCAAAATATTCCTGCATTGTTTTTTTTTGTCAGATAAATGGAACATTTGAATGAACCAGAGAGGAGACTCAATCATCACTTTGCGAAACAATGTTACCAGTTAGTACCATAGAAACAGAGGGCTCTTGAATTTTCATAACAGGGAACTGAATGCAGTATGCAGTTTGACCATATTATGGAGAAAAATATGCTGAAAGTAATTCCTTGGTACATGTAGGTCTTCGCAGAACTCAACTGTGTACAAAAATATAGCATATCAAGTGGACTAGTTGCAATAAGAAGGATTTTATACAAGTAGTAAAATGTAGCTGCTTATGCACAAGAAAAAACATTAGTCCAAAATTATCCATAACTCATGATGTAAATGAGATGCAAAATTCACTCCTAAAGCGCAGAAGAAAACTCTTATTCTTGTATGTCCATTATTGCATTATGGAAAATTTCCAACTAATTTGTCTTGTGCATAAGCAACTATGTTTTTACTCAAAGTTGATGTTTTGGTACAGAAATAAAACTGTAGCTTTCTAAATGCAAGTCAACATCATGAGGAAATCTATCTATCACAGCTTGTCCATTGCAGAAGATCTCAAAAGTAGAGTAACATTTACGAAGTTGACCAGAATATTTTTATTCCTTCCGCAAATAGTTACAGCCAAGAGTTAGCATTAGCATCAGTGTACACTTAAAATGAACTGGTCAACAACTTAGTTGCTCGATTGATTATCCCAAGTTGTTCAACCCCTGGACATCTTAATCTGAGATAATTAGATCAATTAATCAACCTTTACAAATATGGTCCAGTACACCAAGGTAAGCTTAATTTCACATTCAATCTTAATGAGGAAATCCTATAAACATTTGACACGACCAATTACTAAAATGACAAAGCTAAAAGTGGTGGTACCATGAACAAAACAAAAATACCAGTACAAAGGTTTCTTGTTGACTAACAAAATGTACAACCACACAGTAACCTGGAACTGACAACACAGATCAAGCTCCATATACCGTACTCTTAGAATAGCATACTGTATGAGACATATATGATACATTCACAGTCACCAGTGAAAGGTACTCGGTCAATTAACTATAAGATCTGACATCAACAACATTGGTTTTATCACAGTGTCTTGGCTGCTGATAAAGGAGAGCACCCCTGGGCATTGTATTATTGTCTGGAGAGCTCTGTCCGATCATTTCACAGGAAGGATAATAATAATTGTGTTTGTCTGTCTGCGCATACTTTTTGGGAACCCTCGATCATAGGTTTCATTGTGGCTTGTGGAAGTTCCAGGTAGGAGTAAATGAATTATAGTTTCACATGACAAAATGGGTCACCCATATGTAGGGATGACTGGGCTGAGCATGAGGGAGATGAATCATTACATGAAGTACTAGTAATCTTGATTCAGTAACCATTAATGGCCGTTTCAATTGGGGCATGCAGAGTTTCCCTACTGGAATGTGAGATAAAACGGACACTACTCAATCAATTTGCCCTGCCTAGGTTCTAACCTTCAGTATCCATATTGGTACTTGGTAGGCAGTCTCCGGTCCGTAACCATGGTTACTGCTTCCCCGAGGCAAAATACAGACATGAACAATGAACACATTATTATTGGGAGAATAATTATGAAATTCATTACTGTAAAAATTATCCAATAGGGCACCACAAAACAAAGACATCAGTGGGATTACCTCCCCGCTTTGGCAGGGATGAAACTCTTTTCAGTAAGGGCTGTTCCATTTAAAAAGGTATAGGAGGGGAGGAAGGCATTCAATATATTATTCTATGGGTCATGGGAGGAAATTCCCTTCAATCCATGTTACAACATTGGGAAGGCCAATAAAATTTCTATGGGTGGTGGGGTATAATTCAAAGCTGCCTTCCGTCCCTCTCATACCTTTTTAAATGGAACAGCCGTAACGAGAGTAACATATTGTACCAATCCAATTATTATTATTGACTTTTCTCAGAAACACACTCCTCTCACTCCAACATGCACACATTTATATACATGTATATACATATATGTTACACATTACATGCTATCACAGTAAAATAAACTGATCATCCAGAGTTATATCGCAAGGCATGAAAACATTATTTATACTTGTACAATGAAAAAGCAGTTTAGACGTCTGCATTATGAAATGTAAATCACCTGAACCGATTACCTTTGACACAGTCACACACAAATTAAAGTCTGTGAATACAATTAATTCCCCTGAATGATAAAATGAGTGGATCAACAAGAAGATGGATTTTGTAACGAGTTGCTATATTAGGAGACAATGAATATGGTAATCAATCAATAATTCACCCACCCCCAATTTTGTGGGCAAGATTCAATTGGTAGTATGAATGCCATCTAAAATCATAGAAATAACAAAGTGATAATGAATTATAATGCATGATTTTGAACCATTCTGTCAACTTCCTGTTCTAATAAATTTGACCGCCCTCAAATTTTATGGTGGGAAATTTCACTAACTATGATTGAATTATTAGAGGGATTACTGTACAGGTTATCTTGTACCGAAGCCTCACTACAATGGCAGTGGTAGTCATCATAAATATAGATTGATGAGGTGGGCTTTACTACAGGGATGAATATACTCGACCGCTCTATTGTACCATTATGGGCACTGGTCAAGGTACAGATACACTGTGTCTGATCAGGACTAACACAACCAGACTTTTAAATTCGGGTGGGCGAAGATGACATGTATCCCTAATATATGTACTTGCATATGTAAGACTACATACATAAACTTTGGTGTTTGGCATACTGTGTCTTACAGATATCGAACAGAACAAAGTCATTTTGAACACCCAGCATATGAGGATACATGCAAGCAAGTAGCTAACTATTATGTCCAAAGAAAATGGCAAAACAAATATGAGAATATTGTGGGGAACATAGACCACATTATACATGTATGGTTCTGATTCTCCTCTACTGTCAACCGTATTATGTAAATTAATTGAGTGAGCAAATTCGGGTACACCTCATCCCATACTGCCCTGGCCACCCAAGACCTTTGATAGTCCTATCTATACTGCCAAAAGATCAATCCTGCAATGAATGTAGTTTGGCTGGTATTCGTGAACACAGCCCGAGAAATGGGAACCAATGCCCATATTAGCACTGGCTCATGGAATGTGGACCCGTACTTTCCTACTTAATAAAATTTATATTGTTTTGAAGTAATGTTGTCTTCAAATTTTCATAAAATAAGTTCCAGAAAATAAGAAAATATTATAACGAGGGGTATGTAATCCGTTCTTTAGTGCCACATGCAACCCATGCCATACTGCTGTTGGGATGACCCATTTCATACTGCCCAGGGTAACCTTGACAAACCCAACCTAACATATACTTGCACCACCATACTGCATGGGACAACCCATTCAATACCACTGTGGAGTAACCCATCCCATACTGCCCGAGGACCTGGACATGCCTTGCACAGCACTCATGCAAAGCATCACACAGCTTTTCACGGGGCCTACACCTACATGTACTCATCAGCCTGGTAAGAAATGAGTGCCGATAATGAAGTTCAATTGAAATCCGTCTCGCTGTGAGCAACTCTGCTCCGTTAAATATCCAATTTCAGGCCTAGCAAATCAGCCTGATGCGATTTCTTAAATGCCAGGCCTGGAACCACTCACATGTCTGTGTTGAGTAAGTGGACAGATACTTTCCTTCAAGGGAAATTTTCCCATACTGCTCATGGGGCAACCAGCAATGACCTTAATACATATAGGAGTAGCCTGCATCATACTACTGGGGGCAAACCAATCTATACTCCGACCATACTGCCCTGGAGTAATCAACAATACGCAGAAATGCTGTACTGGAACAAATATATCATCTCCGTGATCCATACTCTGTACATCTCCACACCATACTGCTTTACAGCATTTCCCTTCATACAGCTCTGAGGGACATGAACATTCACTATCTGGGTGAACCCATTCAACCCTGCCTCAGACAAATACATGTATATTAATTTCACTCATATATGTAGAACGTTGAAAAAGTTTCGCTATTCCTCTATTAACATGGCAAGAATATTCTTCTTGGAATGGTATGAAACAGTATTCCAAATGAGATCACAGTAAGAAAATATATACATGTTGGGTGACGCAGGAATAGTGTTTTTTTTAACATTGATGTCTTCTGACATCAGCTTTCGCAGTACTCCTAATGGTGTCGTATAAGCTGAGGTGTCAAGTAATTATCCAAAACCATTCATATGACCATGTATATTCAGTCACTATCTGGCCGGCTTTAAGAATAACTGCACTAGTTGAGGACATCGTTTCTGGTAGAATTCAGCAAAGTCTATCATTTTCTTGTGAAGACCTGGTGATATATTGAAAGTGTGTTTGGGGAACCATATCTTGAGTCTGTCTGTCACATCCTGGGGACTGTAAGGGCTTAGAGTCAACAACAACTGTATTCCCTCCTCTTGAATCATCAATGGAACTGTGGGATACAAAATTACATATTTCAGCAAATGTCTACAATGAATCCTTGACTTGCACTATAATTGAAGGTAATCCTTAGACAATACTATCTGCCCTGATAGGAGTGACAGGTGGTATTAATCGGGTTGCTTTTTTATCTTTTAGCCTAGGAATTTTTTTTTTATTTGATGATAACTATGGTGAATATGAATCAATTTATTTCACCACTCCATGAAAGGATCATTAGGCCACTGTTAATTAATTGATTGTTTCTCGTAACCTTGCTTGTAAAAATACACATGCGGAGTGCGATAATTATTAATTATTAACTTGCAAACCAAGTGTATACAAATATGAAGAAAATGAGCAAGTTTTACTCATAAAAATGTAAAGCCCTCATGGATTTTAATTATTTGCCCTCAAAATATAGATGAGGGCTGATTACGAGAAACGAACCATTAATTATCAGCGACCTTATGCTTACATTTATGATAATTTTGGCAACTTCGAAACATCATTATAAACAGGCTGGAGAGAGGGGAAAGCAACCCGATTAACGAATCGCAAATCAGGCAGGGAGCCACATGTAAATGCAACTGCTGCTATCGGGGCAGATACTATTGTCATAGGATTAATTTCAAATATAATGTAAGCTAGTCCAGGATTGCAACAAGGTTATTTTACAAGTACCATGTTTAACAATATCGTCCCTGAAACTGATACAGCTGTGTAAGCAAATTCTGTTCCACCATCCTGTTCATAAACAGGATATCGAATTCCTGCAAGGGATGATGGGAATGTCTAAAACATCCAAATGAACTGCTTCAAGGATTTTGCCATATCACACATACACCATGATGCAATTATGATTTCCCTTTGTATGTCATCCCCATCATCTGAAGTAAAACAGAGCGAAATGACTCATCGAGGGAGAAATGGACTTAAAGGGGTTAAGTGGCCACACCATGACCATTGCTAAGGAATACAATGGTCAAATCATAGGGACCTTCTGCAAAACTGGACCGTAGCAAAACGGATCCTTCTGAAAGAGAAGAATCATGTATTTCTGCCCACTGCCAACAATCATATCAAGCATAAGCAAGGGGTACTCAGTGGTAGTAGCATACTAGAATATTAAGTTTGGCACCAGGCATCATCAAAAGCTGATTTAGACTAACAACACCAACAACAAGAGGTTAAATGTTGATAATGTGCATCAAGCAAAAAAATTATCATCTTGCTGAGATAATTGATTTATTTGTTATGATTTCATATCATAAGGACAAAAAGTCAAGTACACAATGTATTACCTTTACTATCCAGTTTTACAGCCAGAATGAAGTGGATAACTTTACGCATGATGTTGCGAATGTCACTCTTTTGCTTGACGGGACATCTAAAACTCACTGCCCCTGTAGAGAAGAACATTAGGAGATAAGATATCAAACCATAAGCAATGGGAGGTTTGCAAAAAGGACTTTGTAGGACTATTTTATCAGTAATCCATGACTACCAACAATACGAAGCTGCGCATCTGAAAACCCCTCGGCTCTGGTTTCCAGCCATTCATAATGTATTCAATTTGAACCAAGATGTCAGGAACACCAAGCAGTCAAGTGACAAATATACAGATTATCAAAAATTTTGCAATTAGAAATGACCTCTAAGGTTTCCGTCCAATCAGAGAAACCGGTATTCATTACATAAGTCTCTTGTTGCATCGATGATGTATACCAAATTTTACATCAAGCATTTGAACGGTATCAGAGATAGAGATCATTAACGATTTTGCATAAATTGAAGATGGCCACCCATCCTTCCCGCCACTCAGATGAACTGATGTGGTTATTCATTCATGCAAATCTCTTGATACATCGATGCTGTATGTATATCAAGTTTCGTATAAAACACTTAAAACAGTTACAGAGATATACATCATTAAAGATTTTGCATAAATCAAAGATGGCCGCCAAGAGTTCCGCTCAATCAGAGAAACCAGATCTGTCATTCATTGTATAAAGTTTCTTGATGCATCGATGATGTATACCAAATTTTACATCGAGCACCTGAACAGTATCAGAGAAAGACATCATTAATAATTTTGCATAAATTAAAGATGGCCGCCCATCCTTCCCGCCACTCAGAGGAACTGATGTGGTTATTCAATGCAAGTCTCTTGATACATCGATGATGTATACTAAGTTACTTATAGAACACTGAAATGGTATCAGAGATATACATCATTAAAGATTTTGCATAAATTAAAGATGGCCACCAAGTTTTCTGCCCAATCAGAGAAACCAGAACTGTCATTTATCGTAAGTCTCTTGATGCATCGATGATGTATACCAAATTTCACATCGAGCACTTGAACGGTATCAGAGGAAGAGATCATTAATGATTTTGCATAAATTAAAGATGGCTGCCCATCCTTCCTGCCACTCAAAGGAACTGATGTGGGTTATTCATTGCAAGTCTCTTGATACATCGATGCTGCATACCAAGTTTCGTAAAGAACACTTAAATGGTATCAGAGATATACATCATTGAAGATTTTGCATAAATTAAAGATGGCCGCCAAGGTTTCCACCGAATCAGGGAAACTGGTTTGATCATTCCTTTGAAGTTTCTTGATGCATCGATGATCTATACCAAGTTTCACAATGAACAGCGAAATGGTACCCGAGATACACAAGATTAATGGTTTTACATAAATTAAAGATGGCCACCAAAGTTTCCAAACAATCGGGTCCAGATTCAATAGGGTTCTGGGTCACGAGCATATGGATGTGCACTGCAAGTTTGGTGTGCCTAGGGTAAGTCGATCTAAAGATATCTTGGTACCGAGAAAGCTGTGATGGTTCACATAAATTAAAGATGGCCGCCAAAGTTTCCAAGCAATCACGTCCAGATTCAATAGGGTTCTGGGACACGAGCATAGGGATGTGCACTGCAAGTTTGGTGTGCCTAGGGTAAGTCATTCTAAATAGTCGAGTGGCTTACCGTAAAAAAACTGGAAGTTATTTACATTTGTGACAAAGGTATTATCTTTTGCATGCTGATTTGTGATTGTTTCAGGAACCAGAAAATCTATGGCTGCAAGCTTAACTCTGCATGGGGTGGGATTTATGTTGTAATTTGGAAGGGGGGGGGGGGAGGAGTAAAATGTGTTGACCTACACCAACCGCCTAACCTTTGTACGCATATCTATTTCATATTTTACATGAAAGTACATGATACTGATGTTCAGTAAATGCACGATGACAATATTACAGATACGCCAGCTTTGGTGAATTCAGAATGGCCACCAAATTGGGAATTGTTGTTGGACATTTTCATCAGTTTAACACATTGTTTTACCGAGATACAATAAACAGCCATCTATCTCTTATATTTTATGATGTTAATACATCACACTCTAATCACTTCACTTTATCAGCTGTCATGACCTTTTAATGACTAAATACTGTTTTATTCACCACACACACAGCTTACGTACAGTGTATCGGTACATGTAAACATTCAGCCCCACAGGCTACAGGGTACATGGGCGGGTGCATGCGTACGATGACGTCATTTCTGAGCTCTTCGCTCCAAGAGCTCCGAGCTCCAAGAGCTCCGCCCTACGGGAGCTATCACCACCACCAGGCGATGACCGGCGGCAACGCCTGGTGGTGGTGGTGTGTGGTGGTGGTGGTGTCTGTACATATTGGGATTATTAGTCCATATGTATTGGTCGACTGATCAAAATTTCGCTACCACTCGTACTAATGACGTCACCAATGACATCGCAGATGACATGGGAATCACTCAAATCGTGGTCTACACCGCGAGAGCTTCAAGATGACACCCTACATCTTTAGATGAGATAAAGAACCTCAATCTCTCAAATATAACCCCTCGCACCTCAAGAATGACCACTTTACTTACTACACCTCAAATGCGCAAACAATTGTTTCAGGACATGCTGCCGTTACAGTATCCTGGCCTGCCCGATGACGCTTAGGCCAAAAGCGATTCTGGCGGAAGATTAAACTTTCTCAAATGACGGCTTCTAATTGGACAAGAGCCTAATTGAATTATAAACATACCCGACGCGGCTTCTCCAGCGTGGGTATGATGTACTGGAGGGGCTAATAACATGATTGACCTGTCATCCTTGTTGTTGTTGTTCTCTCATCTGTCTACATCATGGCGTCAATGCGTTATACTAGGGCATTATGGCGTTAAGATAATGCGTTAAGGCATTAACATAGACATTGAGGCGTTGGTCCACCGTGACCCAAAGTTGACCTGAAAAATTTGCATATGACCTCTGTGACGTAACTTCCGGTTACGCTGAGGTAACTCTACCAGGTAGCCGGAGCGAACATGGCCACTGTTTGCACCACCAAAACTCCCCTTTGTCTACTACTCCCAAGTGGTCTATAAATAGAACAGCGGTTTTTCAGAAAATTTACCGAAGAGTTAACCCTGATAGTTTCTGCTTTCTGTACTACTAAACTGGATTACTTCCCTTGGCATTTATTTACCCGAAATTGAGATACTACACTATCTCAACAACAACAAGTTTCTCATTTCCATGATTCCATGTGACCAGTAAAGGGGTGCGAGTCAGGGATGGGATTCGCCCGCATGTGCAGACCAGTATACCCAAACCCCGGGGAGGACAATTTCATAGATCTTGAGACTGGCGGAGAATAACGAAAAAGGTGTGCCAGAAGTGGGATTCGAACCCACGTCCCACATTTGTGGACCAGCACCTAAAGCAGGCGCCTTAGACCACTCGGCCATCCTGACCAACGTTGATTATGGTGGACATAATGAGTCATATATGCTACATTTTGTTATATGCTTTTACATGTCGCGGTGTGTACGCCAATGATGCCCTTTTGGCTGCAATGATTGGTCACTTCCCCAGCCCGCCAATTGACTGGTCTATGTGCGTTAGGGAGTAAGGATAGGGCGTTAAGATAAGGCGTTAAGACGGGCGTTAAGGCATTGAGACAGGCGTGAAGGCGTACAGATAGAGTGTTAAGGCATAACAACGGGCGTTGACGGGCATCACTGCATTTCGATGAATTAGTGACAATTCCATAGAATATCTAGAAAATCAAAACTTCTGAGCTATTTCACCAGGGCGTTGAAGCTTGGTGTTGGCGGGCGTTGCTACAAGATGACATCTCACACGACGCATTCGGTCCACGGATGGTCCATCTTCACCCCAAACACTTTCCTTCACACCCCCCATAATGCCCACTTTGGGTACTACTCCTACTGATGACGTAACCAATGACATCACAGATGACATGGACATCCCACGAATCGTGGTCTACACCAAGAAAACTTCACTTTGACACCTCACACGACGCATTCGGACCACGGATGGTTCGTCTCTACCCCAAACACTTTCCTTCACACCCCCAAAATGCCCACTTTGGGTACTACTCCTACTGATGACGTCAGCAATGACGTCACAGATGATATGGGCATCCCTCAAGTCGTGGTCTACACCACGAGAGCTTCACTTTAACACCTCACACGACGCATTCGGAAGAAGGATGGTCCCTCAAACACACCCCACGCACCCCCAAAATTGCTGCTTTCTATACTACTCGGTTCCTCTTCTTCACCATACAGTCTGAAAAATGTTACTATTTTGAAATCTTAATTACATTTGTTGAGTAAACAGCTTGTTACAGTCAGAAAAGTCGTGATGGTTTAGTTCAGGAACCTTACTTTGAGGATATTCTGTATTTTAGCATACATTTAAATTATTAACGTCAAAAAGATGTCACTGTGACGTCACACTTGCGAGTTTTTTTTGCAGCCACAGATTTTTCAAGAGAGTGACTCTAGGGGATCCTTTGGTAAAAAAAATCACGCTTTTGTCACTTACGTAAATATAATTTCACTAAGCCACCTCACTAAAAGATATATTGGTAACGAGAAAGGTGTGATGGACAGACGCCTGTGGACGTACAGGATGACGACAATACCCTTCAGCCAAATTTTGGCAGAAGTCAAATTTTAATATTCTGTAGATAAATTCTGGAAAATACTATGAAACAAAATTGGTGTTGACGTAAAAGCACAGGAGAAAATAGAACAGCAAAATAATTTCCATATTTCACGGGTGATACTGACCAACAAGTTGTAGTAATGGTGGGATTATGGTGGACATTAATTCTGGTCTCTCTTGATTAATCACTGTCCCAATATAAGGAAATATCACTGTCAACGTCTCCGCTATTTGTGGCCAGTCTTCATGAAGAAGCAGCAGTTCATAGCTCTTCACCAATTCGTAAACTAGAAGGATGTAAGATAGAGATAGTAGAGTTATCAGGAGACGTTTAAATTAACAGCATTTCATGATCAAAGTATACTTCAGAACAGAACTTATCATCATTGTAAGATCAAAACTAAAACTCGTACATTTGTAGTCATAGACTTTCAGAAAAACTGATACAGTGACACTTTTTGATTTTTTCTTATTTTCTACTGTTTGCCCCATGATGATGCCTAATAACGCCTATTTCTGAGTCCTAGAGTGGATGCTGGACTGCTCGTGCAGTTACCAATCAGTTATTATGTGGCAGTAAATGACAGGTACTTTCCATTTATCTACCAGTAACTGATTGGGGGCGAGTGAGTGAGTGAATAAGATTTAACGTCACTTTCAACATTATTTCAGTCATATCGGGACGAACCAACTAAGCACCACCCAGCCACCACAATCCCAACTTTGCAGTGCAATGCAATTCTGACTTGAAGGCTACTGGTCAGTTACTTATTGGCAACCAGTGGGTTATACCATGTGTGGTAACTGATTGAACTGTTTGGTACTGTTCAGTTACTGATTGGTGACTAACTTAACAACTGAACAGTAGCGCAAGGGGAACTTTTCACCCAGTGCCGTGCATTCACCAGGAGGCACTGGAAGGTAAGCAGAAATGGATTGGTAGCCATTCAATAACTGACCTGTAAACAATCTAGGTTATGTAACCAAGTGTGGAAAATATGGGTTGGTAACCTCTTGGTAACTTACTGGTTAACTGCTTGGTGGCCAATCATAGTATCCAATGGGTGACCAATCAGTACCTAGTTGGTACTGATTAGTTGGAAACTGAACAATATGGCAAGGGGACCTTTTGTACCAGTACCAACAGTACCAATCAGCACTCCATCAACCAGTAACCAACCAGTTACCGAGTGGTAATCGTTGGTAGCGGATTGTCTGTGTTACTCAATACTGCTTTAATACAGCTTGAAATAATTATCACCGAGTTAACCTAACAAATTTATTATTTTGTTTAAGGTCTCAAATGGCATCACCATGGATTGGAATGGGCATCAAATGGCATCATCATGCATGTGGCAAATATATTTCTCGACACATGTATTCTACATCATGTACATTTGGAGCTTCAAATACCATACATTACACTGTTAGCAGAGTTAGTCAGTGTTCAGGCCCTGTCTCGAGAGATGCTCACCTATTTCTTACTGAATATAGGTTCGATGAGAACAGTCTATTGCTAACCTAGATCATTTTATACTTGCATTGTTTTATATAGAGCTCAGTTGCACATTATTGAGAGAACAAATAAGAGCGTGCCTCTTCAGGGAACAGTGACTTCAGCTTATCAGCAATTGAGTTGTATAATTTCACATTCCCCTATATTTTAACCCTGGAGACTATTATGAACTGGTGATAGCTGGCATACTTTTATACATATGTATTATATTTTCCCAGTATTCAAAGAAAGTGTCACTTTGCCTGAATACTGGGAAATATATTACATTAATTATGTCAGTTGTGGTTGTGCATGCCTTGGCGATACTGGACACTGCCGAAGTGGAGGGAATTTTTCCAAATTCTCTCACTGATAATCTTACCTTTACAGTATTTTTGACCTCGCTATTGTCGAATATGAACACTATGATGCCTTATCAGGCCATGATGCTGAAAACAGCCTAGTTGACAGTTGAAAAATTTCCCCAATTTTGAGGCTGGTTACATCTTTAATTTGAGCTAAGAAATTTAAAATCCAATGTTAACACTCTTAATTGTAAACACGGAGGACAATATGATCAAAGGGCTGAGTATCAGTTCTACAAAAAGAACCAGGAAGAAGGACACTCACCAGAGTTAGAGCGGACATCCCATGGTCTAGAAATGAAGTGATCCAGTCTTGTGTGTAATTTAGTCAGCACATGGCTGGAAGTTAATAACTTGGGCTTGATCCAATGACACAACATAGTTAAACTGGTCAGCATCTGTACGAATACAACACAGCTCAATGGATCAACATCAGAAATTGGTAATGATACACTGTAGACGCATTAATAACAGGAATCAGTGGTAAATCTAACAAATTGAATATGTTTTCGTTAGTTACAGGTACATGATGCAGGGAGTGAAATACTCTAATGATTTAATCACCCTAATAACATTCAATCACCCTTAGAAATTGCCTCGGATTTAGGTCATTCAATAAATATGCTCACCTCCTTAATATAGGAGAAACTATAGAGATAAGGTCATGTTATAATGTAGGAGAAGCCACATAGATAGTCCTGTTATATGTAGGAGAAACTACAGTGATAAGGTCCTGTTATAATGTATGAATAACTATAGAGATAAGGCCCTGTTATAATGTAAGAGTAACTTTAAAGGTCCTGTTATAATGTAAGAGAAACTACAGAATGTAAGAGAAACTACAGAAATACATTCCTGTTATAATGTGGGGGAAAATATAAAGATAAGGTCCTGTTACAATGTAGGAGTAACTATGAAGGTCCTGTTATATTGGAGGAGAAACTTTAGAGATACGCTCCTGTTATAATGTAGGAGAAACTATTGAGATAAGGTCCTGTTTTTGTATTATTTTGTCAACATCCCATTCCAATAAATTTGAGAAAATGTACTTTCTGTGATTGAGGTTATTTCACATGGTGATAGCTAGTCTAAATGTTGAAAGATTCCCAGAGTACCCACAGAGAACCACGTCGGCAAGTAACTGGACTGGCAAACTTTCCCACATGCTCCATTGGGACTCGAACGCATCCATTATATGAAAGTAGGCTACATAAAGAAATGGCGCCGGATGATCTTTACCTTTTCATGCATTTGTTTTCCAACATTTAAAGCTTCCAAAACAAGGAATTCTATCACTTCTATAATTGGACTAGCATCTGTAAAGAAAGAAAGAATGACAAAATAATGGAAAGTTCTCCAGCAGGGGACAATAATGGCTTGAAATATGTACACGTACATTCGTCACAAATATAATATAACAGCAATAATCTCCATGTAAATGATTGGATGGATAGTTTTCCATTTCACTCCATCAGCCAATGAAAATGTGGGATTTGTTTTTAAATTTTTGAACTGACCAATCAAATGTTCTAAAACTGAGAAGACTTCTTATGATGTACTGGAGATGATTAAGTAAAGGAGAAAGGCCGAGTAACTGTACATTCGTGAAAAAGAATTCTTTTTCACGAATGTACAGTTACGAGGTCTTTCTCCGACTTAAACGTTAGTCCAACGATAATGTATTTACTTCTTCGTCTTACACGAAGAATGAAATGAGCTATGTCAAACCGAACAAATTGCCATGATATAGGCCCAGGTAATTACATGTGTGGAGCCATTCGAACAATAACTGCAAAGGGCCAAGTACGCACACTGTACCCGATTGACGGCGTCCTACATGATGGACAGTCGTTCCCCGATGTCGTAGGCGATAAATAACTTACACAATGGCCGTATTATGTAACACATCATGGTTGTTTCAGGAAAAACAACACATTTGCACAGAAACAAAACTTCCACAAACCGTTTGACTGGTCCGTAACTCTCACGTTATCGTTACAAAGATTTGTAACAAAAAAATATATGTAATTGATATATACGTGTCACAATCTACATTACGTGAAACGGATATGAAGCAAAACATGCAGACATACAAATTACATATCCATATGTCCATACGCATGATCTCATACCAGGCCCATAATTAACGGAATGTCTGACAGGAATTCACGTTTACCGGTACACATTTCACTTGTACCCACATATATACGTGCGGCAAAAAATTAATGTGTTAAGATATACAGACGCGTCATATTTTGACTGCTTAGTCTACAATCAACTTCCAGCAGGCGACAACCAAAGATTAGACCTATATTTGAGGCAGTCGGTGTTTTAATGTATGTATATCAGAAGGCAGAAAGTGTAACGCTCACAAACAGAAATCAGAGAAACTACAGTCCGCGACTGGACGACTCTTTCAATACCCACGTGTCACAATAAACGTCAACTTAAATAAATAGAACACTTATCGGACTGCTATTCGGAGTTAAAGGTTTATGCCATTCCTACATGTATATGCAATTTGCACATTTATTACATTGTAGTCAGCATGGTATCTTTCTGGGTTGTGTTTTCTACGCTCGTCTACTTTTTTTTTAAAGAACATTACTCAATCCCACCTGTTAGTCCCGGCTGAATTAAATAAGTCCAATTCGCTTGTTGCAGTGCTGTTTGGGTTTGTCATTTGTACATTTCAGGAGACCGACATCGAGTAGTCTATTGCCCAATTTACTAGTCGTTCGTGTCTTTTTACATGCTTTAACTGACGGACGTGTTTCTTTCCGGAAAAAAGAATGTCCACTTGCTGTACATTCGTGAAAAAGAACGTACACTTGCTGTACATTCGTGAAAAATAATGTACACTTCTAAAAATAGAGTGACGTCACAACTAGCGTTTAATTGTACTGACATGGTAAAACCATACATCTCTGGCAGGCCCATCTTTAACAGGCATGTGGTTGACACATATACAGAATGCCCATCAAAACCACCTATACAATCACATGTCCTAAGATTACAGCATATACCCTATTTCTTCTAATTATTCGAACAGCAATTTTAGACTTAATTTCACACTTAAAAGCTGGTAATAGCTTCCTTCTCCAATGACTCTGACAATTCTCCTATCCTAGACCAATCTTTTTCGTCTTTTGGCTGATCAGATTGACACAGGACATGACTAGATATTTAAACAGTCTGCATATGGTATAGGACCACCCTGGGAGTGATTGATAGTGGTTACTTGTTGACTGTACTGTAACATATAGCTATATTATGGATGACACCTTCTTTATTCATATACCTTTAGAAATGAGTGAGTGTGGGTGAGTTGGAGTTTAACGTCGCATTCAGCCATATTTCGGCCATATAGCAACGATACATCTAACTACGAAATGACATTTCATTGTCCTCTCAACTTTCTCATCATAATCTTGAAAACTGTTGGAAGTATCTCCAATGAAACATAAGCTCCATAGCAAAAAGGAAGACTATCAGCACATATAGTCAGAAATGAAGGTAAAAGGAAGCTTGTCTTTGATACAAAACTCAACTTCAACATACCCTCTGTTCTCCTCAGAGCATCGGGCCACACAGAGGCCACAGCCAGGGTGACTAGGGGAAAACTAGGAGACTGACATCGTATCACATGGTACACAAACACACGACACTGCTCCACATTCCCTGAAATCATAAAGTCATATGGTGATCATGTGATCAAATCATGTCCTAAAGTCATGTGATGGTCATGCGAGTTTGAGGTTTTTGTTTCTACTTCTGCAATGCTGTGTTATAGCTTTGGACAATGTTGCACAGCCTCCTTCATTTACATACTACTTTTGGCAAGCCTTGATTTGAATTGTGCCATGTACCTAACAGAGTAATCTCTGTCCAAGTCCATCCTAACAACTTTGATTTGTGATCTTGATGCCACTCAGCGCAACTATCTTTTGCTGATATCTTGTAAAGAAACTAAATTGTGAAAACATTTGAATGATTGAAGGTGCGTTGCATATAGACAAAATATCTTTTGAAATTATCTTCAAAAATGTGTTTTGAAGTGAACGAATTATTAGAGAAATTAGCGTATTGATAGTGATGTAAATATGATGTTAACAACCTGAGTAGCTAGCAGGTCCTCCGCCAAGAAGCCTGTTTGAGAGCGTACAGCATATACGCTTCCAATATCTCCTTAAATATAACTTGGAAAGTGGATATGTGTATATGGAAAGAGACGTTTATCTGAAATTGTTGAGACAATTTGAGGAGGTTTGGGAAGCAGTAATGGGTAGTGTAACACTGAAATGTAAGTCTGTAGTTGTATATGGATTTGTAGATGGTGAGGTTTATAAATCGATGGGTGGAATAGATCAAGATATCATGTTCACAACACAGATGGGTACAATATGGTGAGTGAAATCCAAGATGGTCAATGGCAGCCATCTTGGATTACACACTACCTCAATGAAAATCAATACCAATGGCTGTCTAACTGATGTGACACACCTTCAAGTTTGAAGTCGATTGGTCGAATTGTTCTCGAGATATCGTGTTCACAAGATGTGGGACGGAGTGAATCCAATATGGTCCATGGCAGCCATCTTGGATTACGTACCTCAGTGAAAATCTTGGATTACATACCTCAGTGAAAATCAATACCAATGGCCGTCGAACTGATGCGAAGCCCCATTCTCAAGTTTGAAGTCAACTGGTCGAATTGTTCTCGAGATATTGCGTTCACAAAATGTGGGACTGACAGAATCAAATATGGTCAATGGCAGCCATCTTGGATTACGTACCTCAGTGAAAATCAATACCAGTGGACGTCTAACTGATGTGAAGCACCTTCTCAAGTTTGAAGTCGATTGGTCGAACTGTTTTCGAGATATCGCATTCACAAGGTGTGAGATGGACAGAATCCAATATGGTCAATGGCAGCCATCTTGGATTACGTACCTCAGTGAAAATCAATACCAATGGCCGTCTAACTGATGTGAGAAACCTTCCCAAGTTTGAAGTCGATTGGTCGATTTGCTCTCGAGATATCGCGTTCACAAGATGTGGGACAGAGTAAATCCAATATGGTCCATGGCAGCCATCTTGGATTACGTACCTCAGTGAAAATCAATACCAATGGCCGTCGAACTGATGCGAAGCCCCATTCTCAAGTTTGAAGTCAATTGGTTGAATTGTTCTCGAGATATCGCGTTCACAAAATGTGGGACGGACAGAATCCAATATGGTCAATGGCAGCCATCTTGGATTACATACCTCAGTGAAAATCAATACCAATGGCCGTCTGACTGATGTGAAGAACCTTCCCAAGTTTGAAGTCGATTGGTCGAATTGTTCTCGAGATATCGCGTTCACAAGATCATAAGACGTGGGACGGACAGAATCCAATATGGTCGATGGCAGCCATCTTGGATTACATACCTCAGTGAAAATCAATACCAATGGCCGTCTAACTGATGTGAAGCACCTTCTTAAGTTTGAAGTCGATTGGTCGAATTGTTCTCAAGATATCGTGTTCACAAGATGTGGGACGGACGGAAGGACGGACGGACGGCTAGCATTTCCAAGTCCTCCCACCACTTCGTGGCGGAGGACAAAACATCAAGTGACCTTTGAGGATTTTATTCAGTTACTAGTCTTCTATACTATGTGAAGATAATCAGCCAATCCTATCAAACTCCCAACAGTCAAAGCTGTGAGGCTTGTACTGTTCTGAATTAACTTGGAGCATTGATTTTCATAAATAGTTGGAATGGGATATCACATGAAATGATATAATTCTATTTGATTCTATTAATTACATGCAACCTTAACTTACCTTGGAGACGACACAATGCGGCAAATATTCGGCTGTCAAATAAAAATAATGTATTGTTATAATAATACATGGAACAAAAAGTAGCTAAGCCCTTTGTTAAATAGGTAGTAGTGTGATTTTAATTGTTCGGGTAAACTGAACAGCATGATCACTTGCAACATTTGTCAAAAGATTTCCAAGTCGCGAAGTCTTGTATTTCTTATACGGACTAATATTGTTACATTCTTCAATTCAGTCTAGTGAACAAGATGTAAATTGGAAATGACTGAGATGATGTCAGATAATGTGACCAGGTGTCCATGATGACGCCACGTTAGAAGCCGTCACAGTGCAATAAAAGTTCTAAGAGAGAGTATGACGTTGCAAAGCGTCACGCCTGGAATGCCAATGCGCGTTTTGTGATGCCATCTCAGGCACTGGAGCCAAATACAGGTGCTGTTACGTTTTTCAGAGGATGTCAGAAGTGTAATTCCAATGCTCGTGATATTGAACAAGCGCTGAATGAGCGCAAAGACCTCCGTCGAGGCAACAGGGTCAGTAGGGGAATAGCACATCACTGAATAACATAGGGCCGGATGCCAAGCTCAATTTTGCATTTGTTGACGTGAACTTCACCAATGGTAATTAACGTGAGATTGAGGGTTCCCCACTAGCATGTCCAGCTAGGGATGTGGAAGTCACATTCCCCGCAAATAATATTTCTTTGATTTCACGTGCTTGAAATATTGGGGTATGGAATAGAGTATATTGATGGAAAACCTGGAATACTGCTTGAGACATTAGGCCCCTTCCCACCCACACCTCCCCATGAGAGGACACCCCCACCCAAATCAACACGTTAGCGGCAGAAATGAGACCCTGTGTGCCTAGTTTTACCAACTTGCTTGTGATTTTATGGTATAGGCCCTACACATCAACACTTCATATTTTGTATGTGTACAGTATAGCATCCTCATTGCAAGCCTGGAAATAAGGGGCCGGTCACGGACGTTGTCCGACACGAAATAGTGTGTTGACAGGCACAACTGTTTTTGAGTCGGTCATTTTGTCCGACACCAGTTTCTCTGAAATTCATTTTTATCACTAATTAAGATCCTTGTGAAGAAACCTCTCAGCTGAATTTAGAAAATAATACTAACATGATTTTATTTTCTCTCAAACTTGCCAGTTTCTGTTGAACATGTTTACAGATGAGCATGTGGCCGCGTTTTCTTTGACATTTTCTTGAGCACAAGTCTTCATGACGTCATACATTTTGATGCACAATTTGTAAAAAATACGATACTCAATCTAAAAAAGTTGTTGCAGCCCAAAATTAACTCATATCAATTGATTTCAACACTTGGACAACTAGGCAGAATGTTTTGGAAACTCTTAGAGAGCACAGTTTCCTGCACTAAAACATCGTTGACTAACAACAACAACAACAACAGGTTAATAGTGTGAACAATCAAACTTGCGGATTTGCAAATAATTCGGAAGTGGACTGATCTTGTATGCCAACTATAACATTTATTTTTTTCTTTTTCTTTACCAATGATTTAACACCATATGCCTTCTTGGGAATCCTGAGTAACCATTTGAACATTCAACAAGGAGAGTGTATAATATTTTTCAAGATGAATTGATACAATTTAAAGCTGGTTTTTAACTTTTAACACAAGTTGACAATTTATTACTATTGTTGTTACATTTTGTAGTTCAGTTTTGCTTTATTAACATATATGACAGGTACACCATTTAAAATGACCGGTACCAAATGGCTGGTGCCTGTCATTTTGTCAGGCAGGTATGAAAAAATTATTTCCAGGCCTGTCATTGACAGAATCCTCTACAAAACACATCTGATTTTACCGACACTTCGTTCTGATCTGTCTCAGCATCATGTGCTGATTCAATGAGCTCGGAATAATTTTGTATACTGGTGTTACAGGTCACCTTCACCATAATGTATCAATTACCATGGACTTGTACATGTATCACATTCATATTGAATGGTGATGGCTGATGAGAATATTGCCCATATGGAACAAATGGCTGGATTCCAGCGAATAAAAAGTTCATGTTAATCATAAACAACATACAATTAATAATACTATCAAATAATTATGTATATTCCTTGTCGACATCAATATAATACAGACAATATTATGACTGAATCAGGGTAACAGATATCCAAGGGTATATATGTCTACACTAAACTGAAGGAGATGCATGATGCGTATTCTATTATGTTGTAAAACTTCACTTGCTAATCTCGATTATGTTGCTTATTGTGAAAATAAATGAAGTTATGAAAATAAATTTAGTATGATTGCCCAGTACCCTCAAATTAGAAATATCTTCAGCAGCTAAAGTTAAGCCAATCATAACAATATATAACACCATGGTACTCAGGAAATGAAGTCTTTGTTTCTAGAAGCTAAATCATTTCTGACACATTCAAGTCCTCACCTGGTCAAGGGACATAATTTTGTAAAAAAAAAAAATAAAAAAACAAAAACAAGTATAGATCCACACTGGCGCAGACCAGAAAGTTTTATGACCTTTGATGATATTTGTGGAGCATGCTGCAGGACTTCAACTTTCATGCTGCAGGTTTTGTAAAAGTTAGATCCAATTATTCTGAGAGAAGGAATGAAGTCCGGCATGGTTGTTTTAAGTTAAAACTGGGCATCCTTGAAAATGTCTGACCGATTGACACATGTATCACTCTGCCGGTCATCATTACATGCGTAATGTTTATTTCCTGAGGAATCAGCTGATATCCAATGTGTGGCCAATCACTGACTCTGATGCTTATGTGCTTCATGGCCTACGTGACAGGTTTATGGACTTTACAACATGTTGGCAGAAGATTATTGTATCTTACATCAAGTTCATGGCTGGAACTATGAAATAAATTTAAAGGTAAACATATGCCATTTACATAGCATTGTACATGTATATGTGCTATGTCGCTGTAAATTGCAGGATTAGTGGTCTGTGGACTGCGTGATACAGTTACGGGCAGCGGCACATGTCTGCAGAAGTTTTTCAATGCTCTCCAGGTAAATGCATGACTGGAATATGAAATTAATTCAAAAGTAAACATGCCATATATGACATTGTACATGTATAAGCTTATACATGTGACATGTTGCTGTGAATCACACGTTTTTTGGCTTGTGAACTACATGATACTGTTATGGGCAGCAGCACATGTTTGCAGAAGTTTACTGATGGTTTTCCAGTCCGAAACAGGCAGGGAAATATGAATTTGACCCAAAAATCAACCGACTATTACACAAAAATACTACAATATAGTACATGTTGTTTGTGTTGAAGTTTCGCACAATTTGGATTTCACGGACTACGTGACAGGTTTATCATGTACGACACATGTTGGCGGAACTTTATTGATTGTTTTCCAGTCCGAAACAGGCAGGAAAATATGAATTCGCAGAAAAAAGCAAACCTGCATTTTACATGATAAAGACATAAATTTGGTACATGTGCTGCGCGTTGATAAATCGCACAATTTTGATTTGGCAGACTACGTGAAAGTCTTATGGGCTACGGGACATGTTGTCAGAAGTTTTCCAATGCATTCCCAGTCCCAAGCAAGGAAGGAAATATGAATTTGACCCAAAAATCAACAGGACTATTACACAAAAATGCTACAATATTGTACATGTTGTTTGCGTTGAATTTTCGCACAATTTGGATTTCAAGGACTACGTGACAGGTTTATCATCTACGCCACATGTTATCAAAACTTTGCTAATGGTTTATTAATCTGAAACAGGCAGGGAAATATGAATTTGCAGAAAAAAGCAAACCTGCATTTTACATAATAAATACATGAATTTGGTACATGTGCTGCGCGTTGATAAATCGCACAATTTTGATTTGGCAGACCACGTAAAAGTCTTATGGGCTACGGGACATGCTGGTGGAAGTTTTTCAATGCATTTCCAGTCTCAATCAAGCATGGAAATATAAATTTGACCCAAAAGTAAACATGAATTTTGAATAAAAACAAAGAAAAATAGCACATGTTGTTTGCGTTGAAGTTTCATACAATTTGGGTTTCACAGACTATGAGACAGGTTTGCCATCTACGTTATATATCAGTGGAAGATTACGGATACTTTTTCCGGGCCCAAACATGCAGCAAAATAAAAAATAAACGAAAAATAAAACATGCATTTTACACAACATTACAAGTATATGGACCACGCCCCCTTTGTTCGGTTATTGATTTAACGACTAATTGGCTATAGTTCGATGGATCGAGACTGATCTGCGTTAGAACATATGTCATAGAACATGTTCGCATAGATCTGGAGTAATGAAACACTCTTGGAAACAAGAAATGACTCAAAATACAAACCCGGAAATGGAAAACAACAACCCCATGTAATGTTTATACAGGTGGATTTTTTCGTGTTTTTCGTCTTTTGATCACGGATAGAGACAGGTGTCTCTTATAGGACATGTCAGAGAACATTTTCACATTAATGTGCAGTCGTGGGAGAGGCAAGGAACTAAGAAATAAACCAAAATGTATTCATGGATAGACCACGACACGGCAACAACACCGAAAACGCCAATTTCCGAGTGCTGATTTGGTTGATCAGGGAGAGATTAGCGATCAGTAATAATGGTGACATACGAAAGAGGAAAAATAAAAGCTGGAACAGTGTAAAAATATATAAACTATGTATAAATATGACTAAATATTTCGAATATTGGAAGTGACTCACAGTAAATATTTCTCCCGTACGGCGGCTGACATCTTGGTTTGTGCGACCTTGGTGACCTTCCCCACCGTAAATTTGATTTCGGGAAATAGAGCCTAATAACGTGTTTGCTGGTGGAAAGGAAATATTTCCTGCCTCCTAGATTTTCACAAGCTTTCGTTTGATGGGGAAAAGAGGGAGAGAAAGGGTGTAGTTTAGCCAAAGGGGGGAGAGGAAAATCTGACCTGATTTGGCAAGGTCGTTTGAGGTTCACAGGACCGGATAGCTCTAGTTTCGAGATTGAGGTGGAACCCGACTACAGAAGCAAGGCCCACTGCAATGCAGTGCAATGGGGAACCCCATTATTTCAATTGTGTCCAAAGAAATGTGCCTCAAGATTTCGTCGGGAACCATGACGATCCCTATTGGAAATACTATGAGTCGTGGGTTCCCCATATGACAATTATTTGGCGGGAGATTTCACGTTGCGCTCCTAGACCTCCGTCTGATCGACGGAGGTAAAAATGAGGACACAGAAAAATGTTCACTATAGTTAATCTCAACTACTAAATAACTTTTATCGAAATTTGTTATTTGCTGAGTTTAAATGATGCTACTACCTCTTTAATCGTGCATCTTAATTGTTTTTAAAGCTTTAGAGTGGAGATGAGCTACAATTTTTAAGGTTGTTTTAAACAACATCACTCAATTAGCAAAGGCCCTAATATTTCTCATGGTTTTGTGTATCATACCTGATTGTACATCTGTCCACCTGTTACTGCTAAAGCCTGTCTAGTTTAATCAGTCAGTTACCTTGGAGCTAGTCAAAAATCAGTAGTTAACTCTGCATAAATTTTCTTTTTTGCAGCATGTAGAACAAACTGAACTCTACAAAATGACTACCATTTCTCCGAAATATCGATAATATATCACGATTGAAATAACTTTGTAGTTCTCTCCATACAGTTGTTTCATGTACCGGGCTCAATTAGATAGAAAGACGTCATAATGTATTCGTGCTCACTGGCACAAAGGTCACTGATGCCGCATAAAGTAATAACAGGTTAGCAATGGAAGTGTCACTTATATCCCATGCCCAGTGAAATTGCAAAATGATAAACCGCACACACCTCTATCAGACCTTGCATTTTATGGGGTTGATTTAAGGCTGAAAGATACAATCAGTCCCGTCAAAATGAAAAACCTGCTCTATGACCGTACATGGCATTATTGACCTCTGTGGCAGTGAAGATGAATACATTATGACGTTTCCCTATGTAATTGAGCCCCTGTTCTGGAGTTTTAATGGAGAGAATTACAAAGTGATTTCAAGCATAATATATTATCAATATGACAGAGTAATGGTGGTAATTTTGTAGAGTTCAGTTTGTTCTACACGATACAAAAAAGAAAATTTATGCAGAGTTAACTACTGATTTCTGACAAGCTCCAAAGTAGACCACTAATTAAAATGGACAGACTTTAGTACAACTGTATAACTAAAGAATGATTTGATTGTACCAGTTTTAAGGAGGCTCCAGACAGATCTAATATCACATCTACTGTACACGTTTCTGCAAATCTATCAAATAGGGACATTTAAATGAAAATCAAATAAAACTAAAATATTACAACTTTAAAGTGAACAGTTGTGAAGGGATTTTTGGAATTGGATTATGTGTTTTCCATATTGTAAAGCGATTCCGGACCTGCACAAAATTTAAGTTAAAGATGCAGTCAGCCTCGCAATCGATGGATTTTGTAAACTCTCCCCTGTGCGTTTTTCAGCAGTGAAGTTTGCTAATTAAAACTTCATGTGTATTATATTTGATGACATTGATAGTGGGATTGCCATGTACAACAAATGCAGGAATATCTTGTCAGAGAAATTTGAACCACTGCCCACTTCGACAGATTTTCTGTTTCACCAGTGAGTATGTGTTGTATGTGGAGGGGAAAATGATGTCACTGCGTGACGTTCAGTGATGTAGCGTCGCTCAGGAATCTGAATGCTGAACAGCTGCAGCCATGGGATAAAGATTCGGTAAAGTCGCCTAGCATACGTTGATAGAATGCACCACACGTGTATATGCTTGTTAACACGGCCATGGAAAAATGAACGGCCTGCCATGCCATTTATTTTTGAAGACCAATTCCTTCTATTTTCTCGTAAATGGTAGAAACAGGTTTATTTTTTGTGGTCAAATGTGTTTTATTTTGTACCTGTCGTAACATATATCACTTTCGCGGAGTTTGAGAGACATCGATTTCATCCTAGATTTGAGGCTGATTACATCTTAAATCATTCAGCAATAGAGTTGAGCCAAATAGCACTGGTAGCTAGTTGCATTGAGACAAAGGTTCACCACAGTTCATTCATTCAGACTCTTTCCTATCTCTTTAACCTAGGAAATATTTTTAATCAATGATAACTGGAATATTTCTACCGGAAGTTGCCAAAATTATCATAAATGTAAGCTTAATTGTTCTTTCTTGCAATAGTAGAATAATATGATCCACATTTATTATATTTACACCAGTTATCAACAGTTGAAGAACCCGCTCCATGTTAAAGAGATAAGAAAGATATTGTTTGAACGAACCGCTGTCTCAATCCACCTGCCATTGCTATCAGCACAGCTCTATTGTGAAAGTATTAACAAAGACCGTAACAAAGGAATGCTGGCAACCTGACTTTGCAAAATCAGGAAGATTTTGCTTTGCGACCATACCCTATTTCTTCCAATTTTTCGAACAGCATTTTTAGACTTAGAAGTAGAAAAAAAACATCTTTATGTCAACCGAGGCAAAATACTGTTGTGTTCTTTATCTCAAGAAGTTAAAAGACAGCTAGTGAAATTTGTAGACTGTACACAGATGCCTAAAGTTAAGTTTTACCACCTGAATAATTAGAAGAAATACAGATGGCATCCTAGTGTATTGAAGAAGCCCGGTGACCCCCATTATTGTTAGATTTTCATTAATCTGGACAACTATTGAGGTATTTTTAAGAAAATGAAGTGTCAATTTCTCAGCAAATATGTGCATGTTTCTTATTTTTTTTAACACAGGCATTTTCCATGTAATTCCTATCTGATCCCATTATTGAAGTACAGTTAAATCACTAAAGACAAAATAATATAGCAGATCATGCAAAAATAAGCTTGGCGACCTCATAATTTTATCATTTATTTTGAACGGACTAAAGCTACCTCCTTAATAAATGAGGGACTTGCACAACAGAAGCCACCCTACAAGATTCTGTGATTGCCACTTCCTGCCCAATTGACCAATCAACTGACAGAACTAGCACTATCTTCTGGTCTAATGTGCAAGTCTCCCATTATCCATCATAACTATGCCTACCTGAGAGCTGTCTTTAATCTGGTCATGATGTCTACGTTCAAGCCAGTACAGTCTGTGGTGAAAATCTCTCTCCACAGGCTCTCCATTAATACATGGTTCACATCAAACTACAATGGAAATATCAACAGGTCCTCTGTACAGTATTATTTATTTATACACATGTCTGTCATTTCACATCTAATGATGAACATGTGTCCAACATCAATATTAGTTAAATAGATATCTTCCTGTTAATGGCAGTAAGAGTTGGTGCAAATACGAAATTATTATTAAGATTTTGGGGTTTTCGAATGACATAATTGTGTCAAATATATAGGTTCTCAGCAATGCTGAAATACAGTTACAGGACTATCAAGACTGGCCCATGGAAATAATGACATCGTGTTGTTTTGGGCTGTTTTTTTTTTAAGATTGGGTACAAGAACACATTTCTCTATATGGTGATGATACACTTCATTGAAAACATACATGAATCAAGGCAAACTATGGTCTATGGGCTGTTTTCTTACATTTTACGTTCTATACTGTAGTTCACTCTTTCTGTACAATAATAATAGAATACTCTTCTTGAATTTTGTAATTTTAGTATCTGTGTATTGTTTGCTTCTAAAAATAAACCATTTGGTAATACTAAAATAAAACATGCAGTGTTCATGGTGTTGTTTCTATTCCTCATCCCTGCAAATGATATGTACTATCCAATAAAACAGACTTAATAGAGAAACTCCTACATCAGATTCTATCCATTCCGCGATGGCTGTTCCAAAAGGAGTTTGAGAATTCGCAATCAACCTAGTCCCCACGAATTTGAAATTTCCACAAGATATTGTCCGGAAATGAACTCGGAACAGATGCATGGACACTAGGATAGCTGGACAGACCCCAATACTATAGTCCCCCTTTAGCCCTTCGGGTGTCGGGGGACAATAAATACTCGATCAATTCTCACTCTTCCACAGAAACCACATAGTAAGGTAATCTTCATACCGTTCTGTGTCCGTGGAGTTTGAGTATGAGAGAGTGTAACAGATGTACAATCCTTTGTTCCTGGGTGGAGAGGTGAGGACCGGGCGAAGCTCTCATCTTATCCATACTCACAGGGAGAAGGTTCAGTATCTGGTTGATAGAACAGCTCGCACCTGCCTGAATCATTCAATCATTAAACATCATGTTCAGTGGATTATCAATATTACTGTCATATTAATGACATTTAGAAAGTCAAAGAATAATATTATTTTTTAATTTCTTGTAAAGCAAAACCAAGATGGTATATCAGGGAATTCATACCACCTATTACTAACACTGTGAACAATTTATGTTACCTGAAAAAAGCCTACAAATTTCCGTTTGACAAACAGGTTAGGTGGACATAAATGTTTCTTCATTTTGTCTATGCTGCTGCTAACGATGACTTCAGAAGGAATCATTGTTGAAATGACATAGATGTAAGTCTCCCTGCGGTCATGCCTCATCTCTTCCATGTTTTTTCTTATGCGGGACTGCGGTGTGATGATTTCATTCACAAAAATGTTTGGTACAACTCCTCCGAGAATGGAAGGGGTTAGATCATCCTGAAATCTTGGGATTATAATTCATCCGTGACTATGAGCATTCGAACATGTCATCACGAGAGAAAAGTTTCATCTGTATTATGGGCAAAGAGCCGCCGCTCAAGCCTTTGAATTATATGTAGGGACATTTCTGTTCCACTTAAACCTGAGAAAATTCTCAATTTGAGAAAATTCCAATTAAACGCTAGTTGATTCATTTTACATTCAGAAGCTTAACAGAGTGAAATATTTGACAGTGCATCCAGTTAACAGCAGCTCCGAAAAACTGAGGAAATTCAAGGTTATTCACGACAAGCCATATAATGATGTATTCCCCAACAGAGTATTCCAGCTTTCGGTATGTTCTTTCAAACCCACCTTCAAGACTTCTCCTACCAAGACTTCAATGACCAGCTGAGGAGGGTGATTATGTTGCAGGATTTTATCCAGCACTCTGTTTGGATCATCACTCGGCACCGTAAGGTAAGTTTCAAACTCCTCAGAAACCACTATAAAATTGGAATCAATCGTCATGTAATTAAATGATCAGGTCACTGACATTTGAGTGAGTGAGTGACCCATCACCAATTGTTTTCAAACATACAAATCAACCAATCAGAAGTTGTAGATAGAAGATTTCCCATGATGCAATGAAGTTACCATACTGAAACAGTCCATCATCATCAGATGTAAGGCATTATGGTAACAAGAGATTTTTGGACTTCAATATACACCCACGCACACCATTGACTAGTGACATAGATTTAGAGAGTCTAGCTATGATCCTTCATAATATATCATAAACATGACCAGCTGCATAAATGTACTGTGGTGTGAATTTGGAGAGCCTAGCCATAATCCCTCGAGATATTGAAATAACCAGAATTTGACTTCAAGGTAAAATAGGTCAAGGTTAGTCAAATTGGAAAGGTTTCTATCACAAGTTGCATATGTACATATAGTATGAATTTGGAGAGCCTAGCCATAATCCCTCGAGATATTGAAATAACCAGAATTTGACTTCAAGGTAAAATAGGTCAAGGTTACTCAAATTGGAAAGGTTTCTATCACAAGTTGCATATGTACATATAGTATGAATTTGGAGAGCCTAGAAATCCTTCTAAAGATATCACCAATAGCACAATCGACATCTCTGAGCTGAACTTATAGCATAAACATAAACAATTTTTAATGATTTAATAATTTTTGGCCAGTGATCTTGACCCTTGACCTTTTAACCTCAATGAATAAGGTTCCTCTTTGCTCAGTGATTAAGATATACCAAAAGTTTGGTACCAATCCATGACCTGAACCTAAAGTTTGGTACCAATCCATGACCTGAACCTAAAGTTTGGTACCAATCCATGACCTGAACCTAAAGTTTGGTACCAATCCATGACCTGAACCTAAAGATATCGCACAGCATACAAAAGTTAACACATGGATAGAACTCGCTATCGTAATATACAACCTCGTCCCACTCACCTTTCACAAGATCTGGTGGGTAGGCTTTGGGTCTCACAGCTACTGTGGAGTGGGGTTGGGAACTCAAAACCTGGCAAAAGAATAAAATACTTTCCACTGAGGACAGAATCTCATCATTAGTCTAAATGATTAGCCCGAGATCCTAAAAATTATCCACAGGAGATATGAATCCAAGTCATACTGATCATGTGACATCATTCTGGCATCAGACTTTAGTTCACAACACTGTATGATTAAATGGTTGGCTTGCAATAGTTTGAGTGCGTGAGTATGATTTAATATCACTGTCAAATAATTTTCTGTCATATCACAACATTTGAGTCCCAACTTTTCACATTACGAAAACCCATGGGTAGGTCCATATTCCTTTTCACACCTGGGAACTCTTACGACAAGTTGTTGGAGGAGCTCAGGCCCAGATAGATTCTTAATATGACCTGGGGTGTGCAGAATGACAACCCTGAGAGCTCCACGGAGCTTGAAATACCTGTAGTTTTAATTAGAACTGAGAGATCTTATACTTTGGATGAGTAAAGTTATTTTCTAGCTTCACAGGCACTGCTATGTCATTTTTTAGCACCGCATCAACACTTTTTATCACACACAGCAAAAATATTTGTATCTTTTTTTTTTTTTTCAAATTTATTTGTTTTGCCAAAATAATATTCTTGAACACTGTGTCAAAAAGATATTCGATGTCAGCATTGTTGAAGGCTGTTACTCTAAGTAACTCAATGAACATTGCTGATTTCATGCAAACTGTATTAATTTGAATTTGATTAAAAGATGAATATATTTGGTCTGTGTGAAAGAAAGAAAAAAAAAAGCCTCCCTTTCTCATCGTTTTTTTACAAGAAGTGCCTGTTAAGCTAGTGATTGATTTTACTCAGCTTTATGATCATCGATATCGGTTGGTACCTCTCCAGAATTTCAGTATATGCAAATTGCTTCAGTATACCAATGCCACGGAAATAACTACAGTTTTTTTTTGTTAGGTTTATTTCCCCCTTTCTGTCACTATATAACACTGAAGTTTTAAAATGCTGACAAATGTACTCCCACACTATCAGGTAGAAGCCCTAAACATACTACGGCTTGTTTTTTTTAGTTTTCTTTTTTTACATTAAGAGCTTACCACAATTTTCTGTGATCTGTCCTGTGTAATGCCCTCTCCACCAGATGACTTCCTTTTCTTGCCACCCGAGCCCAACCTGGTCTGATTTTTGGTGAATTTGCCATTGACCGGTGTCACCGAGTCCCCTGCTCCCCCAGAACTATGTCGGCTAGGGTTCAACTTAAGCTCACTGTTAGGTTTATGATCATCATTCATCCCCTCAGTTGGAGGTGTGGATGCATCACAGGATCGTTGTCTGTGGAACTCTCCTCGGACAGTATTATCACTAGACTTGCGTTTTTTACCCCTTGCATTCAAATTTGTCTGTTCTTTCGGTTTGTCAACACACGGCTGATTCGGTTTCTCAGGAATTTTCATGGAATCACCGCTGCCTTGTCTGTCAGAAGTAAAATGGCTAATACGCCGGCGGGCAGGCATTGAAGGTGCAATCTCCACAACCACAGCAGGTCGGTCAGATCTGGTATTAACCTCCTCTGCTTCCAGTGAGGAATCATGGGAGAAAGACTGTTCCAAGTTGCGACGAGAAGGCGCAAGCTCAGAGCTATGTTTGCGGCAAGTTGACGGCTTAGGTGGTACCTCTAGTACACCCTCGGGGACATGTGCAGTGAAGTTATGCGGAGTGGGTGCAGATCTACGACTGGTAGTGGAATTTTGCTGTGAAGTTGGAGTAGAAGTATGCTGTCTAAGACTGCTGGCACTGTGCTGGTCTGTTGGTGTCCGAGGCAAGGGAGTGAGCGCTGAAGGTACAGGTGTTCGTTGTAGTGAAGGACCTTGTTGCTGGGCTGAGGCATTACAAAGACTTGGGGGAGACTGCTCCCCAGGAAGATCATCACTTGGCTCTTCCTCTGTTAGGGTCATATCCAGTGAGAATTGCGACTCCTCATGGTCCCCTGTGGGAGAGGTGGGGAGAGGGGATAGGGGTTCGGCCGGAGCTGGGGAAGGAGGGAGGGGAGATATGGGGATTATATGGAGGTATTCAAATGGGGACGGTGGTAACGGTGAGACAGGTGAGGATGCCGACACAGATGAACTTGATCGAGAAACTGGAGTAGCTGACCTGCTGACAGGAACGGCAATACTGCCGCCAGCTGCAGTAGTGCCACTTGTTTCAGGGGAGACCACTGCGATGCTCGAGGTAGATTGTCTTATAACAGAAGAGAGAGCAGAGGATGAGTGAGAGGTGGTAGTGGGAATATAAATCGGTACAAAACTGGCATCTGGCGCAGAAGCCGAGGCTCGTGCCGTTGTCCTCATTTTACCAGATGCTGGTATCGGAGCCGCAGCGGCTATATGATCAGTTCTCCCCAGACTAGTTGCAGAGGTAGTTTGCGATTGGTTTAGACTCTCACCATAATTATGGTCTAGAGTCATCAAATCCTCATTTCCAATAGCACTTTCACTGGGAGTTTCTCTACAGACAGAAGGAGGAGGACGTCCAGTCTTTTTATTTGAGAATTTTATTTCGCCTGACTCAAGAGCACTGGCAGGACTGGCCTGCTGAGCAATTTGTCCATCCATAGAATTTGTAGTAGCACAGACACTAGAATCATCACTATCCTCACCTGTGATAGAGACTTCACATTTCTTGGTCAGATGTTCCTCTCTTTGTGACTCCCCCAAGCCAGCTTTGGAGGAGCCCGACTCCATAGATATCTGACAGCTGATGCCCTCTCTTGCATTCCCACTGCTGACAGTTGAGTTGCCCTCTCTTGCATGCCCATTGCTGAATGTTGAGTTGCCCTCTCTTGCATGCCCATTGCTGAATGTTGAGTTTCCTTGTTCCGATGTAGACAACAGTGCTGGTTCTTTATGAACAATGTTGCCATTAGAATCACTTTCAGACGATAAATCTTCAGACACAACAGGGGATGAGGAATCTTTCTCCCCTTTGATTATAATGATGGTATCCCACTGCAGACTGGGACGTTTGACTGGAGAGGTTATCTGTAATTGATGATGTGTGTCAGTTTGTCTCAATGAAGCCTTTGTTTGACCATCCTGCACCACAGTGGGATGACCATCCTGCTCCACAGTGAGATGATCATTGTCAATCATTGTATCTTGGTCAGCAAAGCCAGTTTCTAACTCAATCTTCAATGATCCTTCCACTTCTCCCTGTAATACCACAGTCTCATCCATCTCCACGGCAGATTCCTCCATATCCAGCCTACAAAGATGTCCATCATCTCTGTTTTCAATTATATTTTCATCATCATTATTTCCTTCATTGTTCTGTTCTCTTTCATTGTCCTTATTTTGGGCCTTCTTCACTTCCTTGTCACACTGACTGTCAGAATGTATTATCAAACATTCATCTTTATTGTCTTCTATAGCATGACTATCTTCAGGATTATCTGCACTGAATGGTACCAATACCACTGAACTCTGTTCTTCACCGATCTCTTGAGTGAGATTCTGAACACTTGAGGAATGACCTTCACACTTGATTCCTGTTAGGGACAAACTTGAGTCCTGCTGATCCCCAAAGTTATTCTGACTACCAGCATGTAATGCCACACTATGTTCACCTACTTGCAACTCAGCTGTCTGGTTTCTACACAAGTCTTTTGAATTCTTAATATTAGTGCCTTTGACAGGCTTCAGTTCAGTGCGGACTGGCTGCATATTGACAGTTGTCTGTGTATTTTCCCCATGCACTTTTATGGCAGTTGTATCATCTTTTCGTAAATCAACTATCCCTTCACCATCTCCTGCTTCATTATAACAAGACCGCTGTCCTTTCAACTCTTTATGTGGACTGTAATCTGATTGGTCCAACCAACCTTCAGACAGCTGCCTCAAAAGGGCACGCGTAACTCGCCTTGGGACACACAACAGAGATGGGGGTGATTGGACCACAGTTTTTTCATTATTTAGATGTTCAATTTCTGAGCTACTGAGTGAATTTGATCTGAGTAACCTAGCTCTTTGTGATGTTCGATTCTTACATTTTCTCTTGGGACCAGACAGTTCTGTTTCAGACGTGTTGTCGCTGTGTTCGGATAATCTTGGTGAGCGACGCAATGGTGTTCCTAATGACACTCTGGTATTTTGCTTATCCATTGTTCTTGAAGCAGTTGCGATATGTGGCGAGGTAGAGCTCTGTGTTCTTCTGCGACGAGAAGTAGACAAAATTCTGGCAGCGAAGCTAGCTTTCGAACCAATGTCTGACAAACGGTCAATAAATCTGAAAGCAGTATTCTCGGACACCTGCTCACCTTCCTTTGGTACATCAGTGCTATAGGACAGTTCAGGAGACATTCCAACAGAATTGAAGCAAACTTTAAAATCTTCAGAAATCTTCAAAGAAAGGGCTGGGGTTCCTGTTGGATCAGAAGAACATCTGGTTCTATTCCTGACATGAGCAGAGGCTGATGGTCTCTCTGTTAAGTTCAAGACAGGTTTGGCCACTTCGCCAGCTTCATTGCTGCGCTTACTATCAGCGACAGTTTGTTCAGAATCATCAAGAGTGGAATTATCTGGAATGTCATCATCAATAGCATCAACTGTTTGACAGACGAGCAAGTTGGACTCAGAGATTGTGTTGCATTCTTCATCATCCTTAGAACACTGAATATCAGCTGAACCTTTCTGTCCATTATCATTGACTATTTGCTCAGAATGTGTTGCCTGCTGTTCTTCCACAGAGTCAAGGTGGACAGTTTCTTGGATTCCATCATCAACAGGTTGAATACTGTTCAGCTGAAGATCTCCAGTAGGCCTACATGCCTCATCCTCCCCTAATGATGGTACGGGCGAGGTCGTCTCAAAAACGGTGCTATCCTGGTCAATACTGCTACCACTCACGCTCTCCACCTCAATATCTTTAGACACCATGAATTCTGTCGTACTCTGCCTCTGGACCTTACCTGGTTGACCATCGCTTTCCCCATTACCTTCACCTTCAGAATCTGACAGGCTTTCGGGGGATCTCGAAAATGGAACTTCTTGAGAGTTGGTAATATTCTCGATCACCGCATCTTCGGATAAGGATGAAAGTCTAGATTTTGCTGGAGAACACACTCTATTTTTTAAATCTGTTCCTAAGGTTTTACTTTCCATAACTTCGTCATCATTCACTGTTCCGGTGGGTTTGACAGACTTGCAATCATTCTTGACAGTGTCAACAGTTTGGTTATTGTTGTTGTTGGTGACATCGTCTTCCTCATGAACTGGGTGTAGAATCTCTGTCTCTAACAAGCCAGCAAATTTACTCAGCTCTTCTTCTTCGCTTCCGTCCGAAATTGGGCTACTGCAGCTTTCCTACAGAAGGAAAAGGGGGAATCTTTGCACTAATTTACATAACTTTTGAATGACATTTTGAACTGTCATTCGGTTTGACGTATAGAAGTAGTACAAGTATAAACACTGGGATTTCCTGGATTTCAACTTCTTCTTTATTAAACACGACGTTTCGCTAAGTCTGCCCGTAGCATTCTCACAGACTTAGCGAAATGTCGTGTTTAATAAAGAAGAAGTTGAAATCCAGGAAATCCCAGTGTTCACTAATTTACATGTTTGCCATATTAGAAAAGAATTTCCTGATGTCAGTTCCCTTTTTCAATCTACTGTCAATGTTTTAGGAGACTATCTAGTAATATCTTTAAAAAGAAGCAAATAAACTAGAAGGCTGCATCCTTACATAAGACAAGCTAGAATGTATCGGCCACCGCCTCCCTGCTTATAACACATGATGTGATGACTTTTGCAGTAAGATCGGTATGTGTCGCGTTCATGCAAACATAATCTGAGGCTGGAATTTAAATACTCAGATTAAAAAAACGTAACTAATTAGTCACACCCATGATCCTCCGTGTGGCGCATTTTGCTTTTCGTCTTGTATGTGTAGGCACTGTGCAAGAGTCTAGTAGTGTAGAATGTTTGATGAGTGCCATCTAGCTAGTCTGATCAAATGATACACACATCTAGTTGATTTGTTTTAAAATTTTGGAATAAGAAGAAGAGCCCATTGGCTTAAATATATGCCCGTACAACTCGAACAATGCTAAAGAGATGTGATAGAAAAGCAATAACACATGGGGACAATAGACATGTTAGAACGAACAACACAGACATTTGGTAATCATGGGGACCTTTGACCTTTTCACCTCACAATTAATAGAATTCTTCTGAGTAAGTTCCATGAGCAAGGCATACCCAAAGTTTTGCAACAATCCTAACCCTGGAAGACGAGATACCACATGGACAAAAGAAGTTTACAGAAAGTTTTCAAAATCAATAGACTTCGTTGCTTGTCTCGAGTTTGAGGAATAGTAGATTTTCGATCAAAATCCACATCCATGAAGTGGAGTTATGATTTTTTTTTTCTTCAAAATTTTCTGACCAAGTGACCTTGACCTTCGATCTCAAAATACAAAGGGTTCTTCCTTGCTCTATAGACAAAACAAGGTTATCCAATGTTTTGAAATAATTCTTAGAACAGGATATTTTCTCTTTTTATTGAAGGTTTACTTGCCTCTAGGCACTGGGACCTTTAACCTTTTAACCTCAAAATAAATTATGGTTCTTCTCTGCCCAATTGAGAAGTTTTCCCCAAAGATTGGTACCAATTCATAACCTGGAACTAGAGCTTTTCCACATTTTTGTAGATTTTCTGGCCCAAGTTGCCTTGACCTTTGACCTTTTGACATCAAAATAAATAGGGTTCTTCATTGTCTCAAGGACAAGGTGTAAAAAATTTGTTTGTAGTACTACGTAACCTAGAACTGAAGACATTGCACGGACAAAACAAACTTAACAGACCGATAGATGGATGGACAGCGCGAATGCAATACATTACCTATCATCTATTTGTGGGCATATAAAAATATTGTTTGGGGACAGCAGCCCACAAATATTTGGTCAACTATAAATCTAAACTGTCTATATTAAATAGCTGGTATTTCCTTCATCGAGAAATTCAATTAACAAGCTTTCTGACTGCCAGATGACACTGATGACAACAATAGCCAACAGCTTCCAGTTTAATGTTTGTTCAGTTCAGGATTTACATGTACCATAAAGCATGTTATGTATAACCTGGTCAGAATTCAAATATAATTCCATAGCTAAAATAAAAGCTTCTGAGGTGTTCCTTACACTGTCATTGTAAACTGTAGATGGCGTGAGAGGTGATACTGGAGCACAGAGGACAACCCCACTGAGCATGTCTGAGAAAATGTCCGAGAGCTCCATCTCACAGGCATCATTCCCATTGGCTCTTGTCTGATCCAGCTCATGTGACAGCTGGGGTATAAAGCTGTGTCCTTCACACCCCAATCCTTCCGCCTCCTCCTCCCCCGCCTCATCCCCATCATTGTAATTATCATCACCACTGAATGCCTCAACCTCCTCAGCATCTACAATATACATAAACAATAGCAGCATATTACAGGATAAGATCTCCACAAAATAATTATATCTATGTATACAGGCACAGTTATAATCAATCCTCTGTACACAACATGCTCTGAGGATGATACAGAATGCACCTTAATATAACCTTCTGTGACCCTCCCTTAGTTCTCCACAGACCAACAGACAGAGGACAGATACTTGACATTAATCCTGGCATCTTCAAATATGGGTACTTATTGGCAAAACATCATCAGCATTGAGGAGTGTATTTATCATTGGCTGAGGTTATTTGTGAGGGCTGCCATTGTGTTGAAGAACTTTGGTGACGGACAGCACAAACACAATATGGGGAGGGGCGCACTGAGGAATGGGTGGGGGAATAGAACTACATAGAGATGGCAGTATACTGATTCTATTTACTGACCTTGAATTTGAGAACTGGACTCTGAGAGCTGTAAGTTTACTCCCTCAAAGACAGGATGACGGTCACCCTTTGGCAGCCAACCTACAATTCATATACACCATCACCAAATATCGTTTCTATTGAAATTACTTAGCCAGACAACAAGAATTAATATCAGAGTGTGCTTCACTCAAATGTGTAACATTGTAAAGATTTCTGTCGATTCACAATGGTAGTCTTAACAGTTTTGGCAATTTTTCAGATTACATGTCAGTGTGAGGTATGACCATGGAGGATCATGGTGAAGATGAAACAGGAACTCAACTTTTGTTTTCACATGACCACATTTCTGGATTTAGCATAATGTGTAAAACTAAATTAAAATTTCCCCAATGCTCAGTATCTGAATTTTCCTTACATCACTTGAATCACCATGAATCAATACAGGGAAGTCCGACCCTGACCCAGTTTCACATATACATGATGCAACTGAAGACCATCAAACACTTACCTTTCTCGCTTAAGATATTTCGGTACCGTTCACATTTTCCCTGAAAGCATAAATCAGAACCACCTAGATACACATATATGTATAGATACAAAAACATAAATAATTGATCATTGTTAACCCATTTTGTTTCGTCAGTACAAAAAGATATACTATTCAGATTAAAAGTGGTTTTGTCTCTCCATCAATCTAAGGTACACGAGTGGGTTCTTGGCCAGAATCCAAGTAAAATCAATGTGACGAGAACTCTGGCGCATGATTGCTGCACATTATCAATATATGAAATATGTGATTAATGTTGCCAAGCCAGATCAAATTTTCATTCATAGTAAGGCCAGGTAACAGTGAACATCTTGCCAGCAAAAAAATACTGAAAAAATGTTTGATCCCCTTTAGAATAATATCATTTTCTGTAAAACTGGATGATTTCCTGATGATCTTAGAATTTTGAACTGACAGAAAAAAAACTCCTGGGATACGGTAGTCATAGGGACTGGTTACTCCATTGTATTAAGGAGGCCCTGTAGTATCAAAGGTGACCATTTTCACAAGATCTGATGCATTCAAGAAGCAAATCAGCGCTATATTATCCGAAAAAATTAACTCCGCAAGGGCGTCGCTACCCATGGTGTGTGTGATGCAAAGGCACCCCCTTTTTTCCATGGATTGGAAATACAAGAATTATGTAAGATATCAAACCCCAGTTTAGCATTAAAATATGCTAAAATTCAGGAAATGAAGAGTAAAAAATCTAAAATTTTCCGGCAGGGAGCATGCCTCGGACCCTCCATAGAAAGGCGCGCATTCCTGGAATGGTGAGAAATGGGAATCAAGGGCGGATCTACGGGGGCGGGGGAGGCATGTCCGGTAACCTAGGACCTCGGAGTTTTCGGGGCCCAGGCGGCCGCTGGATGCTCTGTTAGTCTGACAGGATTCGTTTATTTTAGCTTTGTGTAAATCAATCATATTGGTATACGTATTGTTTTGTAATCAGAAAAAAATATATTTATATTTATAATTTCCTGATTTTTGGGTCACAGTGACCTGACCTTCATTTTGGCATGTGACAATCATGTCCTAGGCCACAGTGACATTTGACCTTTGATCGTGACCTCCATTTTGATATGTGACAAATAATATTCCCCTAGAGTATCCACTCACCAAATTTGGAACTGAAGATAGAAAACTGTCAATGATCAAGGATTTCCTGAATTTTAGCCATGGTGACCTTTGACCTCTGACCTCGACCTCAATTTTGGTATGCGACACAGTCTCTACCTAATGTATCCACTCACAAAAAAATTGCAACTGTGGATAGAAAACTGTCTCAGATATAGACCAGATATGAACAGACAAACAGACAGATGGACGGAAATCGCCATCGCATAAGGCCTCTGTTAATTAATCTTTTGCTTCTCATGACCCGGCCACTTGTTTTTTGTCATAACAATAATTACGCATTGTTTTAATTATTTGGCATGTTTTGCTGCAAAAAAAATCTGCAGAACAAGGGGAGTAACTCTCTGATCCAAGCGTGTCCTGCATCGTGGAGAGTTCATGTTTTTTGCTACCTCAGTCTTATGTCCCTCCTTACCTGTTTCCGGGCTTATAGTAGACTGATATTACAGCAAACTGCTGTATTCCATCATGTTCATGGGAACAATGTATTAAAAAGAATTTGAGCCACCATTACAAATGTAGTCACGGTCTGTAAAGTTATAAACCGTCGAAATTAGAAAGTATCGATGAGTTGTGTCTTCTGTTTCACATTCGCAGCAATCATCATGGTTATTGTTACATGTATGTGCAGTATTATAACCAATGGCTCAAAAATACTGGTACAGCCGATAGCGAAATCTTTTGATGAAACTGTACAGTTGGACAAAGTTTCGGTAGCCTTCAACAAACGGGCCGAAGGTAGTTGGACAGTCAGCGAAGTTTCAGTATTTGACAGTATACCATGCACATACATAACACATTTTTTTTTCATTGCAATGTTTTAATGCAGCCAAATAATTAATAATTACAGCATTCAGCATCATCATAATTTCCTCCCAAGGTCATGAGAAGCTAAAGATTAATTAACAGAGGCCTAATACATCGGCCTTTTTGGTGGGCATATAAAAAATGATAGCAAGACAAGACCTGTCCCAAATTCCTGCTCCTTAAGGCATCAGAGCTATCCCTCCACCCCCAGAAAACTCACAATGTATTGAGCAAGTCATAACTGTGAGTCGCTTACCAAGCACTTGGTGAGATTTGTTTCCAATTTCCTGTTTTTCTTCTTGACATCAGTTAATTCTGTTCTCTTTTGGTTGCACTCCTCTACAAATATCAAACAGTTGTTGAGTGTGTGAATAATATTTTTAACAATTTTTCAGTCATATCACAACGGTGTGCCGTGGTCCCAATACTGCCATTTTATACTGCTGCATCACTGAAGCACTTTACCCAGTCACATTATCCTAACAATGGGTCAACCAGTCCTTGATCTATCCTCTTAATGCAGACCACCAAGCAAAGAAGCAACAAGTTGCGTTTTTTAGGTATATTAGATATGACTCATCTCAGAAGTGAGTGAGTGAGTGAATAGAATTTAACATCGCTTTCAACACTATTTCAGCTATATCCCGACGAACCAACTAAGCACCACCCAGCCAAGATGCATTCCTGCTACTTCAAAGCAGAAATCTTTGAAACAGCATGGAACCAGGCACCCTCCATCCACCCAAACCACAGAGGACAGCATACGAGACATAGACAAGATGCTTACATGGTGCAATAAAAACAGGTGATATTACAGTGCTATCACATCCCATTATCAAGTTCCTGTTCATTCTAATGACCTACACTACAGATTGTGAGGCAGAAGCAGTATTGTCCATATGCGCCAACATAGCTGGTCAATGTGATTGATTGCTAGTGTATCAACACACATTCTATTTTGTTACAATATATCAACACAGTCATTGAACATGTTAAAATATATCAACAAAGGATTCAGTCAAGTCATTCCAAATCAGCTGGTCATTACCACTACATGAGTCCGTCACTTGGCCATTACCATTACACAAGACTCAATCACTTGCACATTACCACTACACATACAACTCAGTCAGTTGGTCATTACCACTACACATGACTCAATTACTTGCACATTATCACTACACATATAACTCAGTCAGTTGGTCATTACCACTGCACATGACTCAGACAGTTCGACATTACCAATACACATGACTCAGTCAGTTGGACATTAGTTGGTCATTATCACTAACACATGATTCAGTCAGGTGGACAGTATCACTACACATGACTCAGTCAGTTGGACATTAGTTTGTCATTATCACTACACATGATTCAGTCAGGTGGACAGTATCACTACACATGACTCAGTCAGTTGGTCATTACCACTACACATGACTCAATCACTTGCACATTATCACTACACATATAACTCAGTCAGTTGGTCATTACCACTGCACATGACTCAGACAGTTCGACATTACCAATACACATGACTCAGTCAGTTGGACATTATCACTAACACATGATTCAGTCAGTTGGTCATTACCACTACACATGACTCAGTCAGTTGGTCATTACCACTACACATGATTCAGTAAGTTGGTCATTACCACTATAATGTCAGTTGTACATTACCACTACAAATGACTCAGTCGGTTGGTCATTACCACTACACATGACTCAGTCAGTTGGTCATTACCACTACACATGACTCAGCCAGTTGGTCATTACCCCGACACATGACTTAGTCAGTTTGTTATTTCAGGTCAGCTGGTCAAATAACATTACACCAACTCATCAGTTGGTCAGTCCAGATCAGCTGGTCGTATGGTACACCGATTCAGTAACAATAACAAAAATCGACCATAGAGGTCCATGTCCCCCGCTAGCAGCACCAGTTATGGTGGATTACATCCACCATAACTGGCGCTGCTGCTGCGAGAGCCATGGACCTCTATGGTCGATTTTTTGGGGTCGATGATATCTCATATCATTGATAACAGTATGATTTGAAAATGGAGATATCACTGATGAGCTTAACATAAATCTAATATAGCAGATGGCACCCATATTGGATTATGCACATCCATAAAACATAATACATGACTGTCCTCTCACTAAGGTCAAGGGACTCCCCAAGTTTGAAGTAGATCAGTTGAATCGTACTCCAGCCGGTTGTCCACAGATCGTAACTGGGAGCTTACAATCCAATATGGCTGACGGCGGCTATATTAGATTACATTACTGCTGAAAACAATCCCAACTGTCCTCTCACCAATGCCATGGCACACCTAAATTTGAAGTTGACGCATTAAATCGTTCACGAGTTGTTGTCCGGACAAGAAAATCTAAGATCCAACTGCTTAAAATCCAATATGGCTGACGGCGGCCATATTGGATTATGCACATCGCTGAAAAAAAATCTCAACCGTCCTTTCACCGATGTCATGGCACTCCCCAAGTTTGAAGTAGATCAGTTGAATCGTACTCCAGTTATTGTCCAGACAAGATCAAACTGTTTAAAATCCAATGAAATCCAGTATGGCTGATGGTGGCCATATTGGATTAAGCACGTCCTTGAAAAACAATCCTAATCCTCCTCTCAACAATGTCAAGGCACTCCCCAGGTAGGAAGTAGATCGGTTGAATCGTTCTCGAGTTATTGTCCAGACAAGATTCAACTGCTTACAATCCAATATGGCTGACGGCGGCCATATTAGATTACGCACATTGCTGGAAAACAATCCCAACCGTCCTCTCACCAATTCAAGGCACACCCCAAATTTGAAGTTGATCGATTAAATCGTTCACGAGTTATTGTCCGGACAAGAAAATCTAAGATCCAACTGCTTATAATCCAATATGGCTGACGGTGGCCATATTGGATTATGCACATCGCTGAAAAAAAATCCAAACCGTCCTCTCACTGATGTCAAGGCACTCCCCAAGTTTGAAGTAGATCAGTTGAATCGCACTCCAGTTATTGTCCGGACAAGATCAAACTGTTTAAAATCCAATGAAATCCAGTATGGCTGATGGTGGCCATATTGGATCAAGCACGTCCTTGAAAAACAATCCTAATCCTCCTCTCAACAATGTCAAGGCACTCCCCACATATGAAGTTGATCGGTGAAATCGTTCATGAGTTATTGTCCGAACAAGAAAATCTAAGATCCAATTGCTTATAATCCAATATGGCTGATGGCGGCCATATTAGATTACGCACATTGCTGAAAAACAATCCCAACCGTCCTCTCACCAATGTCAAGGCATACTTCAAGTTTGAAGTTGATCGGTTAAATCGTTCACGAGTTATTGTCCGGACAAGAAAATCTAAGATCGAACTGCTTATAATCCAAAATGGCTGACGGCGGCCATATTTGATTACGCACATTGCTGAAAAACAATCCCAGCCGTCCTCTCACCAATGTCAAGGCACACCCGAAGTTTGAAGTTGATCGGTTAAATCGTTCACGAGTTATTGTCCGGACAAGAAAATCTAAGATCGTACTGCTTATAATCCAAAATGGCTGACGGCGGCCATATTGGATTACGCACATTGCTGAAAAACAATCCCAACCGTCCTCTCGCCAATGACAAGGCACACCCCAAGTTTGAAGTTGATCGGTTGAATCGTTCACGAGTTATTGTCCGGACAAGAAAATCTTACGGAATTACGGAATCACGGAATTACGGACACCGGTGTTTCTAAGTCCCCCCCCCCCCTACTAAGTAGCGGGGGACAAAAAACTGAGGCAACCGATTTTTATTCAAATGGAAAAGTCCATTATTCCAAAAAAGCAAGTTTGTTTGATGACAACTGAGAGGGTTATTAGCGCGTGATTTTTGAGGACTATGCTTTTCTAAATAACATCATTTATCTTCAAAATAAATCGATTCATGTAATAAATTCGAGACAGCTATTTATTTATCTAAATTCCTTGAATCAAGGGCTTTCAGAAAATGTATAGATTGTATGGAT
>JAVTVY010018598.1:59511-82655 GCA_036873755.1 Hanleya hanleyi
ACCAATGTCAAGGCACACTCCAAGTTTGAAGTTGATCGGTTGAATCGTTCACGAGTTATTGTCCGGACAAGAAAATCTAAGATCCAACTGCTTATAACCCAAAATGGCTGACGGCGGCCATATTGGATTACGCACATTGCTGAAAAACAATCCCAACCGTCCTCTCGTCAATGTCAAGGCACACCCCAAGTTTGAAGTTGATCGGTTAAATCGTTCACGAGTTATTGTCCGGACAAGAAAATCTTACGGAATTACGGACACCGGTGTTTCTAAGTCCCCCCCTACTAAGTAGCGGGGGACAACAACAGTTTGCCAATGGGCCATAACACCAACTCAGTCAGCTGGTCATTTCACATAAAATTTTATTTGTCATGAAATCAATTCAACTCTGCCAGCTAGATATTAATTACATCAGACAGATGGTATTTTAGAACACTTGGTCATGTACATCATCTCAGTCATTAAATGAGAAATCTGCTAATTATCATACATAGCTCACATATCCCCCACTGTATTTAATGAGAAGAAAGATGAGACAAAGAAAAAACCTATTTATTTGATTTGAACTCGTTTTACAAGAAAATAAAAATGCTCCACATGGAAAAATGAAAATGATATCCATACAGTTGTGAAGGTCACCACTCCAGATCCAAGAAAAAAACAAGACCATTCTATATGAATTCAGCTGTATAGCAAGCCAGAGACATGTGGATGGTAAATTGATAGAAATATTTTGATGCACTATAAATTAACTGATTGCCCTCTATCTTATTTATCTCATATATAGGTGCACATCTACAAAGTTTCATGAATTAACATCCAGTCACAAATCTAGGACTAGCTGATTATAGTCCAGTCAATATGTGCAGATTTTTCATCGGATTGTGCCTTTTTTCATAAAAGCATGAAATTTGGCACAGGTGTACATCGGGGCGTAGAGAGCATTTCTGGATATGGAGCCACTGTGAATTTTTCCTATGTAGGTCACAGCGGCCATTTCTCAAAATGGCCGCCAGGATCCCTAGCATTAGCAATCCTGCACTATTTTTTCTGTTTGGGACTTTTTCTTTGGGTCATTTGTCAGAATATTGATGGAAAGTACGATATCAAAGGTAGACAAACGATAATGGTCATTTGACCGAGTCGACCATCTTGAATTTCAAGATGGCCACCATCTGAAGCCTATTTCATTCAATATTTCAATAACCACACAATATATCGACATAATTCTTGTCGATACACCAATATTTTATTGTTTCAGCACGACGATTATTTCACAGTAGATATGGTGAAACAACAATCATCTCGGATTTCCAAAATGGCTACCATCATTTTCCAAAATGGCCTCCCGATTTTTAATACGGACACATTGGGCACACGTAGCTTTGTATTAGTTAGCCACTCTACTGCATTTTTCTTTGATTTTTGAAAGCAAAATTGTTCTGCCGTGCTAAATTATTATGAGACAGTATATTTAAAATAATAAGTAAAAATAGCCAACCACATATTGTTCACAAGATTTTCCAAAATGACCGCCACTTAGGCACACCCATTTTTGCGTTATTTGTCAACACTACTGCATTGCATTTGATGTTTGAAAGCAGGATAACTGTACAAGAATAGCAGAATAGTTGCCACAGTATTATAAGACAGTAATATTTAATTAATTAAAGAATGAAAATATTATTATTGATACAGATACTAAGCAAATTAGGCAAATATAGTCAACTAAACATTGTAAATTTTTCGACGGATTTTTGTACTAAAGCACCAAAGCTCACACAAAATTAGACATGGCGTTGGGAGAGCAATGAGATATGGAGACATTTCGTACCAGGTTAATGTAGGCCGTAACAACCATTTTTCAAGATGGCTGCCATGAGGCACGGCTGTTTATGACCGTTTCATTATCTTGCTCGGAGTATTATTATGACCAGCTGCCCTGTCATGACTGTTTATTTTAGACATGTCAGGTCTATGTAAGGTTATTAATTATTCTGTGTATACGGTAATTTCCCTATTGATTCACCTTCCAAATTTAATTCGAAAACGGCCGATTTTTCCCCTGTCGTGATTTTGCCCATCCTAATAAAACGAAAACGGGAGCATTTTCAATATACCCGTGAAACAATAAATTCGAACACTCCCGTTTTCGCCACGGAGTTCGTGCCGATGAAAGTAAAGTGAATATGTTACTAGAATCTCGTATAGTATGTCGGCGTATGCTATTATTCGTAAACGCAGAGAAACAACAGGGAATGGTACAATATAATCAGACTGAATTACTATTACTTACAGTCTATAAGGAAAAAAATTGATTCAATTAACTCCGCAGTCCTGTAATTTTATCCTAACTTGATCGCGTTTCGCCACAGTCGGGTAAAATATATACGTCCCCCGCATGTGGTCGAGTGTCTGCACACGGCCCGCTATTGAATCATTCTTCAGTTTCCAGCGTTCGTATATCAAATATCATTTTTTCAATCAGCATTCCTTTATTTTCATGGTGCTCCTTTTCTGTTCAAGTCTTTACGGTGATGCATCGTCCCTCATTAATTCATGGCCCCTTCAACTTTTATACGTTGGTGATTAAATAGAATACATTTTATGCTAATATATTTTCAGATGAAGCCGGCTGTCGATCTGATCAGGAGTCAACAATCGCATGCCGCGGTTATAATTTGGATATTAGTAGTGTTTAGAATTTTTTTTTAGGAAAATGGAATCAATCCATCCACGATATGGTTCTCAGTACTGCACGGACAAAATCATCATGATATTGAACATATGAATATATTTTATAACTTTTCTCAACTAGATTCCCTGAAAGGCTGAATTAATTTCACTAAACCGTTGAGAAACGGGATTGTACATTTGCTGAGCTTTTCGTCATGATTCTCCGATCAGAATACAATCACAACTTACATAGATGATCTAATTTGGCCCATTTCACGTCACGTAAGTAACATTTTCATTCCTTTTTTGAAGTTTGCTCACTCACCCAGACAAGAGGAAAAATACTTCACAGCTACAACCTCATAAGTATGTAAGAGTAGTATCCTACCTTCTATATGAGAAATGTTACAACTCTTTTCATTCACTTGATTAGTTCACAGAGCTTGATTTGTGCTCTGTCACGTAAGTAACGCAGAGAATTAGGCATTTTCTCGATTTTCTTCTTCTTATTAAAAAGCGTCTGATTTCATTGGGAAAATCTACCCAATTGATGATATATATTCTTGGTATGAGAGTGAACAAGCACACAATAGACATGTTTTTTGGCATATTTATTTTAAGTACGTTCTAATAATTAATTAAGCAACACTGATAGTGTCACGTAAGTAACAAAAAAGCGTCACGTAAGTAACATATGACATAATGAAATGTTATGGTGAGGATATTCCAGTAGTCCACATTGCTTCTCTGGATGTACCCGGAGGCATTATAGTAGACAGTAGAATTTAGTATGTATTGTGCATTGTGGTAATGAATTTATCCAATGAAATGCAGAGTCTATACTCGATCATGATAATGTGTTGGCAGAGATAACAATGTAATGTTGAAAGCATGAATTAAAATCTGTATACTGCCGGTACTGTATCAGGATTATTATTTTCAGCATCTTTATTGCAATGTGCAATAAACAGACAGCTGCATCTGTTGCAGTACCGTACTACAATGTACATGCAAAAGTACATTGTATTTACTGAGTTACTGTGTGAAGATGATGAAGAAAGGGCTACAGATACATGTACAGACAGAAAGCAATGTGGATTGGAACATCATCACCATCACTTTTCAAGTATTGTAATACCATCCATTAAGAAAAATGCAAAAAACATGGCTAGTGTGTGGTTCTTCAATCACATACATGTACTAAAGAATCTATATCATATTGTGGAGATTTCCACCATCAGATCTGGTGATCTGAAGATGATTTTTAATCAGAAGAAGACCTTTAGTCATGTTAGTGTTACTAATGTGAAAGAGCACAAATCTAGCTCTGTCATCTAATGAAGTGAATGAAAGATGTAACATGTTCCATTTAGAAGGTAGATGTAGGATACTACAATATATTTATGAGATCGTAGCTGTGAAGTTTTTCTTCCCTTTTGTCTGGCTGAGTGACCAAACTAAAGAAAATGAATAAAAATGTTACATGAAGAGAAATCCCACAGATAATGATCTGATATACATTTGCACATTAACTAATGAAGTTGAATCCAGTTCCCATACTTCACCGGTCTTGTTCACCTCATGTATACCATAAACAAGTACAGTTTGTGATGCTGGACTGAGGGACCGAATTCTCCAAGTAACATTAGTCTGTCAGAATTCAGCAATTTCAGGGTATTTTGAGCTGTCAGTCGAGTATAATCTCTTCTCTTCAGTATTTCATGTTTCCAGATATTATTGTATCTTTTTATCATCCTTGAAGGATAGTCAGTTTGGAACATGGTAGCTACAAAAGTGATCAGAATGCTTATAATGATTATGTTACTTATGTGACAAAACCTGTTACTTACGTGACATGTCACGTTAGTAACTGATTTTTAGTCATTTCTCCTTGATTCTTGAAAACTTATCTCAGTTATATGTCCTACAGATTTCATATTTGAAACAAACTAGCTTTAGTAATGTAGTTAAATTTTGACTGATTTGCTCTCCCTTTTCCATGGCTAAAAATTTCAACAAATCTGTCACGTAAGTAACAAATGGAATTTCTTACAATATTACTATGTTTTTGAGAAAATAGAATAAGAAGTGTACATTTTCCTACTATATATTGTCAAAACATTCCTTTCTCATGATGATGGACATAAAATTTCTCACATAATTCTAATTATTTGTCAGTTTTGATCTATTTACAATAATAATGTGAAAATGCTAATTTTGAGTTCAGAATTTTCACCTGTCGTTAAGCCTCATAAAAATAACCAGAAACTATTCTACCTGAAAAATGAGTATCAAGCATGTTTCTTGGGATATTGACTTAAGTTATCATGCATAGGTGATAACATCAAAACCAAATTATTTTTTTGGAAAAATTGGCTCTCTGTTGTGAAATGGGCCATTTACCGGTTAATTGAAATGTCGATTTCTGTATATTTCCTGAAGTGGATCAGGTTATATTTACTGAGTGTATATTTATAAATTATGGAAAAGCTACAGTCGGGCCAAATCTCAAACCAGAAAGACGATCTGATGCAGGTAAAAGTTTTTCTTTTCAAGAATTAAACATTGTTGAATGACTTGATTTTGAGTCGGCAGTCATATATTGTGAACCAGGAACTTTCAATCATGTGATATTATTGAAATTACCATGCCGTTTATGTGGAATACGAACAACTCAACGGCAGGCAACAAGCTCAAGTGAGTGGTGACGATTTGATACAAAAGTGTAAAACGGATGCATATATGAGAATACAGCACTTCATTTTATTACAGGAGCACTACGATAACAATATATAACATAAAACGGCATAAAATAAAAGCATCATACATGCAATTTACTGAGGCATTGTGTACTGGATTTAATTTATCCGAGATTAAAGCTACAAGTTTTCAAATCGGCACATTCAGATGCGGATTAACTGGTCTCACTCGATCTTCATTTTCGGGGGAATATCTTCCGCAGAAAATCCAAGGAAGTCTTCATCGTCAGAGTCGACCAACTGAAACTCAGGGATAGTCTTGGAGTTGTGACACTGGCCATAAGGCAAAACACACCTGCTTAATTAGATAATTAGATAAACTTAAAATGAAAAAGTTTTAACAAAATACACCTATCGTTTAACGCAACATAGACAGGAAATCACACAGTTGACAAACGTCAGTTTTCCCCAATAGGGGACAAAAACAAATTTTGCGATGTGAAGCGCCGACAACAATCATCTCTGCATGTGCTTTGTTTTGTTCAAATATAGTTATCATAAAGACTTACCTCTTTCCCGTTTAGTTAAATATTTTATTGTTAATGAAAATACTTCTTATGAATACCCACGAACTTACCGAAATTCCAGCAATAAAAATTCTTTGGAATTACACCCCGCATTTTTACAATAAGAATCAAAACATCGCTATCGCCATTCCATTACTCTAATTCTAAACAAATTTGAGAAACATTTAAACGGCAATAGGTAAATTTTCTGAGATGAGAACCTACCAGTAGCTAATTAATATTCAGAACGATATCATACTTCGACCCCATACTTTTAGTAAAATGTTACAGTACCTGTACCGTAATAGATATTCTCATACTTGAAACAAATCGAAGCCTGTATTGCCGACTGACACTCGGTTCTCTTGTACAATCCGCCGTTAATTCTACATTCATTTCGTTTCATAGGTCCGGGATATTTATTCAAGTTCTGGATGGTGTGTGTAAAATCATGGACAGTGCAGACCAAAAAGTCTATGGCAGTCCGCTTATCTGTCTAAAGCTTCGTGATACATGCCATTTTCAGGGTTCACAACAACAACGTTGACATACCGAACGACTCGAACATGGAATACTCTAATATGTGTATAGTTTTATATTTCCAGAATATTCTTTCAATTCCATGTCAGTTAGGTTTCATAATATAGATCATAGCTAATACTGAACAAAAAGGAAGGAATACGTTCAATGTTTTGGCCTACTTTTACGATGTTTTTATGGACGCGAATTTACGGACGTCAGCTAAAAAATCTGCATGATCTTGCTGAACTTGTCACTCGATCAATATGGTTGACTTCCTCGAATAAAATTAGATGCCTTTATCAGGGTAGAGATTTTCTGACATCATACACTGCCTTTTATGGAAACTATGATGAGACATCAAAGTTAATACACGGTAATAAATACGATCACTACGATCACGGCAAAGCGGTCCGCCATTTTGGATCTCCCGTGAAAATCGGCGCGACATTTAATTCGAACACTAGTGTTTTTCTAGAATTCGCTCGACAAATAATTCGAAAGTAGCCAATTTTTGGAGTGGCGAGTTTCATCACTACATCGCGAATTAATAGGGAAATTACCTTAAGTTTTACTATAAGTCACCATGTGTCTCTTAATCCAGTTATTGTTCTATATCTACCAGCCTGGTTTATTCCCTACTGTGTGTAATCATATCTTTGTTCCACTAGTTTATCAAAACCTTTATGTTCAGACATGTCAGATGAAACCTGCTGTGTTGGCATCTGTCATGCCAAATTTTCAGGTATATAAACCTTGTTCAACTGTTATTTATTGAAGTTATATGTACCGGTAATAAACCACGAAGTACAACTTCACAACAAGTCTCCAGAGTCCTTATTTGATGTCACCCAACAGTTGAAGACCAGAAACCCTGGTTAAATTATCGCCAATTTTAAGCGAGAAAACTAAACATTTTCACAGTTAGATAGTTGAATGCGAGCAGATTTGCCTTGGTGGCTCAGCTGACAGAGTCTTGTCGGGATGGCTACTGGAGTGACTTATTGTCCATAATTTCTTGGATTTGTACGGTTCTATATGATAGATCTTTATTACATGAGGTCATTTAAATTAGTGAAGTACGCTTTCATGTAATCAAAACCTGAAGAATTACGTTGAAAGAAATACATTATCGAAAAAGACTTTTTTATATTAGCACTAGGATCCAAATATTTTTTAATAGGAGGTTGGGCTGAATATGCTTATAGCGTGTCTAACTGGATCCATTGGAAAAAAACTTGGGACAAACTCGGCGAAAACGTTGTGGTAATAGATGTACTTATTCAAAAAGTGAAAATCCAGAAAAAATATTTGTGTTCCATTTATGCTCTCTTCTACAGTCATTTCAACATCAATAAGTTTGCATTTTTGTGGGTCATCATGTGCGCCATTTTGAAAGTACCAATGGCGTTTTCAATCAAACAAACGAGCTGTATAAATCTGAAATGAAAAGCTAAAGTGATAGAGAGAGAGATTATTCCACTCTTATCTCCCTGAGTGTCTGGAGAATGCCATTAAATGGGAACAGATAGGATTGAAAAATCTTGAATGCTAAGATAAGCTCTACCTCCAGCACATTTCATTCGATGTGAACACAGCATGGTTTGTTACCATTGGCAATATCTCTTTCATAGCGGACGGAATCAGCTGGCGCCCATATCGATTTGACTACAGCAGGCTCTTGTTCATATAAATCCTATTCTAATCACTATGCGAATAAGGGGATGACTTAAAAGAGAGGCCCCACAAGTGGGCTTCAACTTAGTGGTTTTAATTTGGGGATGGGTGAATGGTATATAGGGTCACAAAATCAATGCATCAATCTGACCGTTTAATATTGTTCACTTACAACTTTTGTTAGCTAGGTTCACCACATCAAAACATAGGCCCTTCAACTTGAAAATTTTTCTCGAGAGGCCATTACTCCAAAAAACTTATCATGTTTCGCATATTCCAGCTTATGCCCATGCAATTTCTCATCAGGGTGAACGTATATGTTTTGAGCGAAATATGTATAGAAGCCTATTAAGTATAAGTAATTTCCTGTATAGATAGTTTATACATGTATCTATGTCTGTACATCTAAGCACAGATGTATATATTGATTTAAAGTGATCGTAAATCCTCAATTGAAGTTTCCATCAAATGAAAGACCATTGCAAACAGTGTGGGAAAATATTTATTTTAATTTTTCACAATTTTATTACACAGAGTAAACTGCAATTAAAGCATGGTATTCTATAGTGGTCTGTTGTAATCATATCTAGGTCCAGTGACGTCACACTGCCTTAATACATATATTTCAAACTTTGTATGCACTTTCCAATGCTTTATTCAAGCTTAAGGTACGTATACTTTGAGTTTCAACACAGACTCACTGTTCCAATGTGCATGTTTCACCAAAATCTGGGAGATGCTAACTCATAAGTGTCAAATCAATTTGAATCATGCATTTAATTTCCAAGATTTTGGAACATGCACATTGGAACAGTGACTCTGTGTTGAAACTCAATGTATACGTACCTTAAGCTTGAATAAAGCATTGGAAAGTGTGTACACAGTTTGAAATACGTATATGTATTAAGGCAGTGTGACGTCACTGGACCTAAATATGATTGCAACAGACCACCATAGAATACCATGCTTTAATTGCAGTTTATTCTGTGTAATAAAATCGTAAAAAATTAACAAATATTTTCCGACACCGTTCGCAATGGTCTTTCATTTGATGAAAACTTTACTTGAGGGTTTACGATCACTTTAATACTTAGTGAAGTAAACTGTGAACTGTGGGTCGGTACAAGATACTGTGCTTATGTGACGAGTTCAATCACGTCGCAAACCATTATTACAGAAACTTATGGGTTACCATCTTCACTCAAGGTTTCTTGAGTTTGGTTATTAATACTATTCATCTTTTAAAATGCTATAGCAGGTAAGTCACTGGCATTACGTTTCGTATTGTAACTAATCCGGAGCTCAAGGGGTCGTTTAAGCCCCTTTTATGTTTTGCGAATTTCAATTGTGTTGGAATCACATGAAAATCATGTTGTCTTGTCAGCAACGTTAAATGTTTTCTCCGCTTTCATGACCTCGTCAGTGACGATAATTCAGAATCGAAAACATGTAGCTTTCAACTTCCTGGATTTGAACTACCGTAACGTCATTGCATTATTGTGTTGGGTAAACTATACGGATATACGCTTCAAACATCGACCATTCCATTGTATGCCCTCTGGTTTCTGTTATGTCAGATGACGTGAGTTCACATTAGCATTCGATCATTCCATCGTATGTAATCTGTGTCTCTTTTATTCCAGGGGACGGAAGTTCACATGCAGGGGTTTTTCTAGCCGATTTCTCATCGTGGTAATCCCGATGAGAAATTTTGAAAATTGAGTTTTAGAGGATTTTTGTAAATTGAGTTTTCCCTCAACAAATTCAGTTTCTTTTAATTTTCGATATTGGGCGCGCTTGTGCCCGAAAAAAAATTGAGTTTTACTGATATTTCCTCGCCCATATCATTGTTTATTTGTATCTAAATAAACTTATTTTAATCCTTGAATCTTGTCCGAGTTCGCGATCCGACGTCTGTTTTCGTTGTTGTTGTTTACTGGCGCACTGTGACTCTCCGCACAAAGGTGATACTGACAATTTGAACGAATGGTGCATAGGAGAACCTTTGATAGGAGAGTGTTGGGCAGTATCGCGCTCATTCATTGGACAGGCAGTTCATTATCATCCAATGAAATATAGCGTTAAGAAGATTGCCAAATACCATCTTCGCAAAATTGCTGACATCATCAGTAAAGATTCACTCTGACAGGATCACGGTGGGTAAGAGATTTCCCATACACGTCGATGGAACGCACCATTTTCCAGACACGTGCGGATAAACGGCCACACTAGTACCAAAATATGCATTAGTCTGGCCGTTTCAACACCCCCAGTTGGGATTATTGAATGACATATCATGGAAAACGACAGGTAAGATGCGTTTTGTATAGCCTATCAAGTAACTAAGATATTAAGGAAGGATTACAACATTAAACCTGCTTTTAAGGTGATCTGGATGATTCTAACGAAGCCACACAACCTGGCAGGTAACCCCTGTATTAGCTTCCCGTCGTCCTATCAAGTCATGAAAACACTGTCAAAATGCTTACCTGAGTTATTTGAAACTGCTCATGAAGCTCAATCGCGAGTATTATAAAGGTATTTTTTATTGAAATATCGGTTGATGATATTTAAACGCTTATAAGCGCGTATTGTGCAAACAAATCGCAGTGGTCCATATCCGTGCGATGGCTCGGCCATACACGAGCGTTTTAAATCATTTCCTATTCTGAAAGTTGCAAGAAACACAGCTTCTATTAGTCTGAATGAGACAGAGGCTGATCCATTCCTCATGAAAGATCCATGCACCCTACATTAGGGATGCTTCACAATGTAACACAACTGCATGCTTTGGCAACATAATGCTATCTGCCTGAGTTATTTGAAACATCACATGAAGCTTAATTCCAAGTATTATGAAAATATTTTGCATTGCAATATCTGTTGATATGAATTAAACACCAAAAGGCGCGTATTCAAACGATGTTGATCTGGTATTTTATAGCTAGCTACCACTCGAAACAGAATAAAACTTGTGCACTATAGACATTAATGTACAGAATATAAGAATGCTTTGACTGCAATGACTGATGAACTGCAAAACCGTGGGCAAAGAAATTAGACACGGAAATTGAGTGGCCCGGGCTTTGCAACAACAACAACGAAATGTATCTGATGATCTCCTCTCAATGAAAAATTACCATTTTCAAGGTCATAAAATCCTTGAAAAACAATTCTAATCCTCCTCTCAACAATGTCAAGGCACTCCCCAGATATGAAGTAGATCGGTTGAATCATTCTCGAGTTATTGTCCGGACAAGATCCAACTGCTTATAATCCAATATGGCTGACGGTGGCCATATTAGATTACGCACATTGCTGAAAAACAATCCCAACCGTCCTCTCACCAATGTCAAGGCACACCCCAAGTTTGAAGTTGATCTGTTAATTCACGAGTTATTGTCCGCTTATAATCCAATATGGCTGATGGCGGCCATATTGGATTATGCACATTGCTGAAAAGCAATCATAACCGTCCTCTCACCGATGTCAAGGCACTCCCCAAGTTTGAAGTAGATCAGTTGAATCGTACTCCAGTTATTGTCTGGACACGATCAAACTGCTTAAAATCCGATGAAATCCAATATGGCTGATGGTGGCCATATTGGATTAAGCACGTACTTGAAAAACAATCCTAATCCTCCTCTCAACAATGTCAAGGCACTCCCCATATATGAAGTAGATCGGTTGAATCATTCTCGATTTATTGTCCGGACAAGATCCAACTGCTTATAATCCAATATGGCTGACGGCGGCCATATTAGATTACATACATTGCTAAAAACAATCCCAACCGTCCTATCACCAATGTCAAGGCACACCCCAAGTTTGAAGTTGATCGGTTAAATCGTTCATGAGTTATTGTCTGGACAAGAAAATCTAAGATCCAATGCTTATAATCCAATATGGCTGACGGTGGCCATATTAGATTACGCACATTGCTGAAAAACAATCCCAACCGTCCTCTCACCAATGTCAAGGCACTCTCCATTAGTTTGAAGTTGATCGGTTAAATCGTTCACGAGTTATTGTCCGGACAAGAAAATCTAAGATCCAACTGCTTATAATCCAAAATGGCTGACGGTGGCCATATTGGATTACGCACATTGCTGAAAAACAATCCCAACCGTCCTCTCGCCAATGTCAAGGCACACCCCAAGTTTGAAGTTGATCGGTTAAATCGTTCACGAGTTATTGTCCGGACAAGAAAATCTTACGGAATTACGGACACTGGTGTGTTTCTAAGTCCCCCTACTAAGTAGCGGGGGACAATTATCATGAGAATACTATGATGCTGATGACAGTAGATCATGACAATACTGAACTTGACCTTGATCATGACCATAGTGGTCAGGAGAATACTGAAAATGATAGTGATAACGGTAATATTGATAATAGTTCTAACAAAACTGAACCCCACAATAGTCCGGACAATACTGAACATGACAATACTGAACATGATAATAGTCCTAACAATACTGAACCCGACAATAGTCCGGACAATACTGAACATGACAATACTCAACATGATAATAGTCCTAACAATACTGAACCCGACAATAGTCCGGACAATACTGAACATGATAATAGTCCTAACAATACTGAACCCGACAATAGTCCGGACAATACTGAACATAACAATAGTCCTAACAATACTGAACATGACAATAGTCATGACAATACTGAACATGACAATGGGCATGAGGATACTGGACATGACAAACAATAGTCCTAACAATACTGAACATGACAATAGTCATGACAATACTGAACATGACAATGGACATGGCGATACTGGACATGACAATAGTCCTAACAATACTGAACATGACAATAGTCCTAACAATACTAAACATGACAATGGACATGACAATACTGAACATGAAAACAGTCCTAACAATACTGAATATGACAATAGTCATGACAATACTGAACATGACAATGGACAGGACAATACTGAACATGACAAAAGTCATGACAATACTGAACATGACAGTGATCAGGGTAACACTGAACATACGGTAATACTGAAAAATATTGAAAGACAAATTAACACCAACAGGTATATTTATAAAGTGTTTGCTGGGCGAGCTTTAGTCACTCATGTGACAACCTGTATCACAGCTTGTCAAATCCCTTAGACAGAGATATAATCTATTAATTTACAGTTGACAGCAACTGAGTGTGAGGGGTGGTCAAGTAATCCAAAAATATGTATACGCACATGTAACAGGTATACCATTACAATGAGGGTCACAAGGATGGGAGGCAGGTAGATGTACAGGTTGATATCCTGTGGGTAGGAGCATGATGTCTTTGAAGGGGAGCAACTGAAATTAATTCTGATATTGCAATCATTTGGCATGATAAACACACACAATTCAGAAAATCAACCAAACAAACATTTACTTAAGTTTTGGGTTTGAAGCTTCTTCAGGAGGCATGCTTTGAATTCTTAAATTTGCTAAGGTATCTCTGAATTCAACAATATTGGCGAATAGGTAAAAATTTACTGTGCGAGTAACAAACACTTCCCATTAGCCATAAAAAAACCATAATTTTGAAATAAACACATCATCCTGGGTCTGTTAATAAAGAAAACTTATTAGGTCATAGCGACATGGCTACTTACCATGCGAGACAATTGCCTCAGGGGAAGGAAGTTACCTCCCTTTAAGCATTTAACCAGAACTTTGTACACTAGATGCAGAATCTAGAACTGGAGAGATCACACCACAACATGAAAAGTTTTCTTTTTCACCATGGCTTGCATGATGCTGAACATGTACTGAAATTCTGTCAAAGATTTCTCCGCCCTGAATCAGAGTGATATAACAACACAAGAAGATTTGCAACTATTTCCTGATGTTCCTGCTGATGAGCTTGACCTTTGGCCTTTTGAACTTTATTTGGGTACGCAATTCCACATCTCTCCCTTATGTTTCCACGAATGAAAAACATTGCAATTTTCAAAGATCTCCTGATACTTGGGCATAGTGACCTTGATCTTTGACCTCAATTTTGGTATGTGCACAGATCACTCCCCATAATATATCCACTCACACAAAATACTGCGATTTTGGGGGCATCAAAGATATTGACTTCAATTTTGGTACCCGACATGCTTTCCCCTGTTAATGTATCCACTGTCAAAAAGTTTGCAATTTTCAATAATTTTCTGAGGTCAGTGACCTTGACCTCAATTTTGGTAGGTAACACATAGTCTCAGCCAATGTATCCAATTACAACAAAAATGTCTTCTGCATGTAATAGATATAGACTGGACACAGACAGAAATCCCTATCACATAAATTGACCTCCACCTTTTCGGTGGGCATAAGTGCCTGCATGTTCTTGACTGTGCTCATGCACTCAGCATATTTGCCCCCTACTTTATGGCCTCTAACAATAACTCTCTCACTGACTATCATGATTATATAGAGCAAACCCGACTTTTATTGACTTCAAACTTTTAACCAGACCTGTAGTGCGTGTGTACAACCATGCACAGTTTAAATAATCCCATGTTTTATTCCAAAGAAATAATCATAAGGTATTTAACATATGTCTAAAATGACAGGTGAAAGATGAGATAGGGACAATAATCTGGAGCAGTGATAACATGTGACGACACCTCCCCCAGGCCAATTTTACTGTATTATTATATGTACACTGCCAGTTGGAGGTAACAGTTAAGCAGGTAAGCTTTGCGGAATCACATTTAAATACTTGTTTTGTAAATTTATTAATCCTGTTCACTCAAATCCAGGGCTCAAGTAACATGATGTAGCTGTCAGATGTGGACTACAGGTAAGCCTTAGCCTAAAGCTAGTAACTTTACTACCAGATGGCTGGTACAACTACAAATACAAATATGAACCCCTCGACTCTGCATGGGGCCACTCTTCTCTTGATCCATTGATGATGTATCAACTATCGTATTCAATAGTAGAATGGTATCAGAGATATGGATTATTAAAGTTTTTGCATGAATTAATCATGGCCACCAAGGTTTTTGCCAAATCAGAGAAACCGATTTGGTAATTCATTCATATTTTCTTGATGTAATGATGATGTGTACTAACTTTGTACTGAACAGTTTAATGGTATCAGAGATACATTGTATGAATCAGGAATGATTTTGCATTAATTAAAGATGGCCACCAAGGTTTCTAGCCCATTCAGATACCAATTCAATAGGCTTCTATGTCATGGCCATATGCATGTGTGATACAAGATTGGTGTGCCTGGGCAGAGTCGTTCTTACTATATGATGGTAACAAGAAGGATGTCAAAGACAGACAATGATTTTACATAAATTGAAGATGATCACCAAAGTTTCTGGCCAACTGTGTCCAGTTTCAATGGACTTCTGGGTCAGGACCATATGCATGTGTGATACAAGTCTGGTGTGCCTAGGCAGCGTCGTTCTTAAGATACGATGGTAACAGAAAAGGTGGGACAGACAGACAATGAATTTGCATATATCAAAGATGATCACCAAGGTTCCCAGTTTCAATAGGCTTCTAGGTCATGGCATAAGCATGTGTTATGCAAGTTTGGTGTGCCTAGGCAGAGTTGTTCTTAAGATATGATGATAATGAGAAAGATGCCACAGACAGACTTACATACATGATGACGACAAAGCACGACAATACTTCCCAGTTCCAATAGGCTTCTGAATCACGACCTATGCATATGTTATGCAACTTTGGTATGGCTAGGCAGTCGCTTTCAATATATATGATGGTAACGATAAAGGTCACCAACAGACAATGATTTTGCATAAATTAAAGATGTCCGCCAAAGTTTCCACCCAATCGAGTCCAGTTTCAATAGGCTTCTGTGTCATGACCTATGCATGTGTTATGCAAGTTTGGTGTGCCTAGGAAGACAGACAGACAAACATGATGACGTCAATACTATCGTGTTGAAACATTTGAATGGTATCAGAGATATGGATCATTAATCCATATCATTAATAACAGCCAATGTATGTGATATCAGATCAGATATCCAATGACCGTGTGTGTGAATGTCAATACGGGGCTCCCAATATGGCTAATATCACAAGGTGCTAGGAAAGTCATGTGACATGACCGTATAGACTCTCCCTCTGATTATACACAAAGATATCTTGATTATGTACATGTTATTAGGTCTGTATTCAGTGCATGATATCCCCAAACCAAACCCAGCTAGATAATAAGGACAGTTTTCAGGGAACCTCTCCAGATTGCAGGTTTTGACCCAATAAACATGACAAGTTGACTTTTGCTCAACTATATTTTTCCAGTGATAAGCATATAATACAACTAAATCACAAGAGTACCTGTATCTTTGTATGGAAGTGCTTGTGTTGGCAGTGTGACTCAATGGATAGGAATGATGTAATAGAATACCTAGCAGCATGACCATCAGTAACAATCAAGACAATACATCAAGTGCATGTAGTTTCAAGTATTGTCCTCAAAAGTCCTCCTTACAAAAGCATAACCTACTTTTGGTTTGATTATAAATCAGTGTTAAGCCAAGCCATAAATTCAGGATAACACTAAGTGCATAAATATAGATGTACACAATAGTATACTAAGAGATAAGAGATTCAGAATAACAAAGACAAAATGTACAGTGTAGCACACATATCAGACAAACAGTGGCTAAGTATCACAGCTGTGCCACTGCAATTTCTTAGTTAAACGGTGTCTACATCTAGCATTAATGAGATAATGGGCATGCAAGTTGGTTAATTAATTGACATATGGATGAATTAATGACTGAGTGGATATGATTTAACCGATATGATTTAACCTCGCTTTCAGCAATATTTCAGTCATATCACGGCATTTAGATTCTATTTCTCTTCACACCCGGGACCCCACAGCTGAGGTTCAATTCCCTTTTACACCCGGAAACCCCACATGTGCTCCAGTTGGTTGCCTCTTATAATAAGCTTTCTGAGGAGTCCAGACCCTTAATTCTTTTCACAGTGCAGAGACACTCCAGGTCAGTCACATGACCTGGGGTGTACATGTACACGATGAGGACACCTCAGGTCAATCCCTGGAAGCACCCTGCTGTACATACCTTAACTCAAAACCTGTGTTCCAAAATGTCAGAAATAGGAGTTACACTCAAAGCTGTAAGTCCCGCCTAAGATCAGTGTTGAGACTTGGCCATTGTCAAAATTGTGTACATAAGAGACAGACATGATCAGTCCAACTCCCCATTGACTTGCTTGTCCAACCACCCCCAGTGACTATAATTACCAAATAAAATCTCCTCAGACACCAGAGATTCTGCTGGAAGAATTTGTTCAGAATATCAGATATCTCATGACCATGTGTGTGAATGTCAATATGGCTCCCATCATGGCCAATTCACACTCTTATCCCATCCGATGCTAGAAAAGTCATGTGACAACCTGACTCTATGGGCTCTGTCCAAGCTCATACACACAAAGAGCTTGATTATGTACATGATATTTGGTCCATACCGGTACTCACTACATGACATTCCCCAAACCAAACAAAGCTAGATAAGGAGGACTGTTTTCAGGGAACCCTCCAGATTGCAGGTTTTGACTAGATAAACATGACAGGTGTACTACCTTTTACATACATGTAAGCATATAATACAAACAGTGTATAAATGTACAGGTACACAATATAGGATAAGAGAACAACATATAGGGCTATGTATTACAGTTGTATTACACAATGTAAACCTCTAGTTATACATGTAATGAGATAATTGGCACACAGGTTGATTACTTGATGATGATCAGTACTGTTTGGATCTTACAACGAAGTGACCTGTGTTCCAAAATATCAGAAATAGGAGTTAAGCTCAAAGCAGTCAGTTCTGAGAAACGGGCTTGATCATCACAAGGCGCAATCATCTGGCATTTGATATATAACAGCTCTAATCATTCAGGAAGGCTGTGAGTCTTCTACTGACATACAGCTCGAAAATAATATCATACATGTATATCACAATGTAAGAGCATCTACCTTGAGCCACCGCAGGGAATGAATGCGACATGTGCTCTTTTAACAGTTACCTAGGTAAGTTCATATATTTATGATAAAGTATCCCCAAAAGGATTATCCCAGTGTTGAACGCACTAGTTTTCAAGGACTTTTCAACATCAATTCGGCTTTTTTCAGACCCTTGCTTTATCAGCTTGATATTTTTAACATCGTCATAAGTCATAACAATCTCATCATGAGTGCTCAATATGAAAGACTGGGAATGTGTAACCCTGTATAATATCTACTCCCTCTCTCTCTCAATCTTGATTGTTGTGGTGGTCACATTGTTCCAAAATAGAAACAAAAAGAGCTGGATCAAAAACATTCATTTCCAGGTACGGTAAGTTCCCTAAGTATTCGTCACCGGAAGTGAATATCGCAGTCGTGAAAAACTGACCACTTCCGAATAGTTTGTGCAGGTCAGTTCAGAAAAACGGGCGTTTTCGTAAATTAGAGTCCCCATACCGTTCGACAATGAAAGGTCAGAATACGTCGACTGTGGTGTTTCTTTAATTTTGTGATATTTACCCCTAGACAGAACTCTTAAATGATATAAGATCGACAACCACGAGACATTCACTATAGTTTGTGTGTAGAATGAAGACTAATATACTTCGGCGAAGTTCAGTGGTACGAACACGTGTGGTCGTGGGAAACCCCGAAGCAAAACCCAGGAAATGTTTGTTGTGCGTTTAGATTTGTCAGGCAATAATTCACAATTGATCAACTTAGGATAAATAAAGCATTCTTTCTGCTCTTTAACCATTAAATTGGGTTCGAATAATTGACTGCAATGATCGGCTGACAATGAAGAGATTAGTTTCATCGGACGCCCGGCCAATTTAAAATCACAAATTCGCGTATATCCTTGTATTAGTACATACGCGAAAAGGGCATATTCTGTCACTTAGACATTCTGATATTTTCTTTATTTTCTCTTCAGGACATGCTTGAACTCTTGCAGAATTTTTGTCACGGCCGAGAAGACTAGGCTCAACTATCGCGGTGACGCCAATGATGTTTACAGGAAAATATATAATGATCTAATGAAGAAACAGAGATTACGTCATTTTCAGATTGAGAATCAACCCTAATAATTTCTTGATTGCTCTTCATAGGGAAATATTGTGGAAGAGCTTTTCAAACTGTTTATGTCAATGAAACGAACAGCAAATTAAGCAAGCGCCCGACACTATCTGAAGATATCAGGGCCAACTCGTCTGAGACGATATACAATCTTCCCAGCTGGAACGAGCTCATCCCACCATGAATAGCGGCTAAACGAAAGACATGAATTGCTTGCTCACTCTAACAATTCACTGTATCCCTTCGATCCTTTATTAACAAATGTATGAAAATACTTTCATAGAATTAGGTGGGGTCCGCAGACATGGAAGAATGAAAATTTCAACATGACACATGTTGGTTGTACATTTTCCCGCCATACGGAATTGCAATAACATCACGTGATCAATACTTGGATAGCATGGCACGTGGGCCAAACTTTCGCTTGTACACGGTTCCCGCTTCATAATATATTCAGCCAACACAACCTCAATATATTATGCCTTCTTAACAGTGAGATCACGACTCCCATGAAAATTTTTAAAAAAATTGGTTCAATCTGTTTCAGATGTAAATGTATTCTGGAATATTTCTGACGAAAGACAGATCGATAGATTATGATGACGAAACAGCCAAATGTACAACCGTGTTTTTATCTAATATTACCTCATGGGTTCAGCAAAATTAATTCACATTTCAGAGTAGATAGAAAACCTATTAGTTAATTCCATCTTTTTATTTTTTGAACTTTTAATCTCAACCCTCTATTCCGACCTCCGCTTCAGTTGCTATCAAATTACCGCCTATGATCTCGGCTATCTTACGTAAACATCTCTTCCGACATTCAACTTTTGTGTCAATAATCAAGTCGGAAGTACCGTAATATCTTCACTAATAGTGTAAAAAAACTCACTCAAAAATTCTAATTTTCAAGGACTTTCAAGGCCTTCAATTTCAATATAAAACTTCTGCACTTTTACAAACTTTTAAGGACCCCAGCGAACCATGAAACAATGACACCGTGCACAATGACGCCGTTCCACGCTTTTTACGGCCATGAAGATTCCGATGCAGTCATATGTTACGGTTAATCCTGCACGTCACAGCTTTCCTGTCATGATAATTCTCTGAATAATATCCTCGTTTCTATTTTATCCAAGGGTGATTGAAGAGAATAAGTCTGTACTCTTGCTTGCTCCTGAAAAGTTGAATACAAGAGCGCAAACTTCTTTCGGTATATCCATCACCGCGAATTCCACGGCAGTAGAATATTCTGAATCGCCGCGTTCGTTGGAAATGATACGTTTCTAAATCATGGTTTTAGGGTGAGGCGCACATGGCATACAGTCGCCAAAATTAATGCAACTTGGGGTTGGGGTTGATCGTAAATCTGTACCCCGTTCAAATGTCCGGTCAAACTTCAGCATCATATTTTCTTAAGACCGAATGAAACGTAACTTCCAGTTCTTCATTTGGATATTTTCAGTATAATATCGAATGTATGCTCTCTTCAATCGGCAATGTTTAATATCGCACGTCCCCCGTAAACCGGCAATATTCTCAATTTAATGACAATGAGAAATCGCGTTTTAAACATTGGATACAATTCGTTTGAGACATAATGAAAATCAACTTAGTTGTTACAATTGTTTATGTTCAAAATGCTCAAAAAGTTTGGAAGGTTTAGTAAATTACTAATTCTAAGGAAACTCGTTGATCTGGAAGTTTTTCCATCGCACAACTACATGTACATAGTATTATCAATCTCGCGACCACGATAAATGGGGGATTTTCGAATAGTTAGGACCGCGATTTTTCGCGAATGGGCCGTTTTCGATTACTTAGGGAACAGTGTCACGTGACTTGGCGAAAAATGCCCGTTTTCGAATTTACTTAGGGTCGCGAATACTTAGGGAACTTACCGTATTTTTCAAGGCCTTCTGCCAAATTCAGGACATTTCAAAGCTTTATCTGTAAATCTTCAGTCAACATTATCAAGGCTTTTCAGGATTCATTTTATGTTCATGCCCAGCCTGTTTTCCTAACTTTTTTTAAGGAGCTTCATAAATAAATTGAAGAGGGTGGTCATCTGAAATTTACGCTATTTGACAATTCTCATCAAGTTATGGCAAATTGATTAACCATATGTACAAATTTGTCATTTTCGATTAAATTCAAACAATGGCCTATTATTTTAGGTCCATTTAAAATCAATTTGCATGATTCTATTTGCTTGAAGCCCGACAACATGAGATAATGCAAGTTACAAGGGGTAGCCATTTTGTATTTAACCAGAAATGCTTCACACAGAGAACTGCACATGAATCTAAAATAAGTGAGTGAGTGAATAGAATTTTAACGTCGCTTTCAACAATATTTCAGCTATATCACGACAAACCAACTAAGCACCACCCAGCCCAGTTGTGTTCCTGCTACTTCAAAGAAGAAATCTTTGAAGCAGCATGGAACCAGACACCCTCCATCCACCCTATAAAACACTGAGGACAGCGCACAAGACAGAGACAGGACGCTTACATGGTGCAATAAAGACAAGTGATATTACAGTGCTAGACATCACATTATCAAGTTCCTGTTGCTTCTCAGCAAAATGCACTGAAGCAACAGGAACCTGAACCCACCCAAACACCCGCTAAAATAAAGTAAACAAGCATTCGGATAAACCCAACATCTCGCCTTGTGGGGTCATCTGCCGAAGCTGCAGCAGTATTGCAAGCATACATGTAGAGCAAACAATAACATCTGGAATAGATGATGTGGTACAGACAATAATGTCTGGAATAGATTATCTGGTACAGACAATAACATCAGTCCCATGTGGGATTACTGCCAGACAGGTCAATCTCGTGTAGCATGGATAGGTCAGTGCCATGGGATTACTGCTGCATAGGGCAGTCCAGTGTGAGATTACTGGTGGATAGGTCAGTTCCATGTGAGATTTCTGCTGGATAGGCCAGTCCTGTGTAGGATTACTGCTGGATAGGCCAGTCGGAGTCCTGTGTAGGATTACTGTTGGATGGGCCAGTCCTGTGTGTTAATACTGCTGGATAGACCAGTCACATGTGGGATTACTGCTGGATAGTCCAGTCGTGTCTGGGATTACTGCTGGATAGGCGAGTCTCGTATGGGATTACTGCTGGATAGGTGAGTCCCGTGTGGGATTACTGCTGCATAGGCAGTCCAGTGTGGGATTACTGCTGCATACGGCAATCCCGAGAGGGGTTACTGCTGGATAGGCTAACCCTGTGTGGGATTACAGCGGAATAGGTCAGTACCATGCATGTAGGATTATGGCTGGATAGGTCAGTGCCATGTGGGATTACTGCTGCATATTGCAGTCCAGTGCGAGATTACTTCTGGATAGGTCAGTCCCGCGTGAGATTACTCCTGGATAGGCCAGTCCTGTGTGAGATTACTGCTGGATAGGCCAGTCCCACATGGGATTACTGCTGGATAGGTCAGTCCTATGTGGTATTACTGCTGGATAGGCCAGTGCCATTTGGGATTACTGCTGGATAGATGAGTCCTGTGTGGGATTACTGCTGAATAGGTCTGACCTAGGAAAACATGAAACATGTCCACCAAGTTTTATAATCATCCCACGCGAAAGGTTCAGCAAATTTTCCATGTACAGATCTACATGTAAATTTTTGCCCAACAAAAACCGTATCAATGGAAATGTACAAAGTCTAAACTGCGATAATTAGGACAAAAATTCATATTTAATGTCATATTTCAGGGTTAGATCTAGGGTCTCACAGCGTCCGTGAAACGGACACAGGTACAAAATCAAATGAATTAAAAATGAATATGTTTTTACAAAATATCAAATGATTTTTTTCAAAAATCAAATGATGTTTTTTTACAATGTTTGAAAGCTGTAAACCTGG
>JAVTVY010018599.1:0-72964 GCA_036873755.1 Hanleya hanleyi
TTGGCCACTACTTCCTGCCGTAATTCTAATGGTGTTTTTCCGCGTCGCTCATTAAAACGACCCGCGCTGAAATGACATTCGTGGCCGTGCCAGTAACAGCCATAAAACTGGAAAACAGTGGGTGTTCCTTGTACATGGGCAAACCCATCGACGGGGAGACGCCGATCGCCTATCCGCTTCTCAGTGGCGTTGGTCTGGTGTCGTATATAAATAGCCCGTCGATAGGCTTCCCACTCCAACCACTGGTCGGCAAGATGTTTGTGAGGCAACCGTTGGGGTGTAAAATGACGCCCTTCCGCCAACCAACGTGTATAATGACCACTGGGCATAGGTTGGGCCAACGACCACAGGTACAGAGCATTGGCATCGAATCCAATGATTTTGGCAACGGGTTTTCCACTGGGGAGAGTAGTGACATCCTTCTCGTGGTAGCGGTGAAAAATAAGACTGGGCCCGCTCACAATGTTATCTTTTAGACAATTATGCATGTCCGCATCTTTCTGTTGTACCAGCGAGAAGTAAGTGGAACACTCTTGAAACAAATGGCGAAGGGCCAGCCCCGGTAAACTTAAGCACTCTTTAAAGATGTCCACGTGCATTTGGCGTTGAAAAAAGTTGCACCATTTTCTCGGCCGCCTCCAGGAAAGGAACCACATCTAGGTTGTTGTACCATATGAGGAAATCTTCCAAGGTCTGCATATGTTCATCGTTCCATACCTGCTGTAGTTCACGGTACGTGTCTTCCGGACATTCCACTTGCTTCAAATCATCAAAGAAGGCGTGTCGAGATGGCAACTGTGTTTCCTGCAAACGGTCGAGCGATGATATATACGTGTAAGGGAACCTCCCTTTGGTTTGTGCACAGTTATAGGCCTTGACCCACTGATCATAGCTACAATTAGGAGCTAGGTAGTTGCGCACGTCCAGGAAATGCAGTGACGTAGTAGTGAGGGCCATGTGGTTGTTGATCTTCTTGATCACCGACTTGAGGGTATTCGCCTGGGCCAAGTAAGGGTAGAGAAATTCCTTCACCATGTTCAGATCGTAACGGCCCGAGTTGAAGCCGAGCACCGGTAACTGACCTAGGTATTGTAGGAAGCGGGCTTTCAATTTCTCCGCATACGGTTTCGGTAGGGATACATCCTGCGACTGCAGAGGCTGCGACTGCAGGGACTCGGACTCGGACTCGGACTCGGACTCGGACTCTTCATCATCGCTGAACGCTACACCGGGTACAGGAATGCGGTCGTCCAGTTGGTCCAGTACGTCATGGAACTTGGCCACCAACAATTCCGTACTAGCCGCACTCACTTGCTCTAAATACTCCATCATGCGGGTAATCAACTCATGGGAGTCACCCGTGGACACGAAACACACCGGAGCAGCGTCATAGCCAGGTACGTTGCTGGAAATACTGACACTCAGAGGAATATGGCGCTGCGTCCACTGCGTTTTGGCTGAAAACATGTCCATGGGCTCCAACAGGGCCTCGAAATCATAACACGCCCGGTAGGGAAAATAACGGTCCTCTTCCGGTATGATGAGTCCCTCATCGGCCAGTTCCTCGAAAATAGTAGGTGCATTATGATACACGCCACCCGGATAGACTCGCTTCACACTGTTGTCACAGATTTTCTCGTGGCGATGTAAGTCGGTGGAGCGATGAAACACCCGATGGCATTGGGCACAACTGAAAGACTGAGCGTACTGGCTCATATTGTGGATCAGCGAAAAATGACTCACGCCATTGTGGTCGAACATCTGTGGATCGCCGAACCAATTCAGCCACAAATGTATCGTCATCCTCCCGTCGTAATCGATAGACAAAGATATTAATATGAAACAGGGACTCCACGTCATCCAAATGCTTGAAGGGGACACCTCGGAAGTGCCGCTTATCCATGTCTTGCTGCTCTAAATATTCTTCCCAATAGCCATCGGCCACTGTGTCACAACTCCGGGAGTAACACTCGTCCACATGCACGGCCAAACACCGAAACAGACATTTGCGGTCTTTGTAGGGCCCCTTCGCCCCTACTGTTAATGGATACAGGCCGTGTCGATGAAGCAACCACGGAGGAAGTAGTACAGGAGCACCGATCGGATGATCTCTCATTTTCGTGACGAAAAATGTAACGTTAGTCACCATTTGCACCAACCATTGTGTATTGGGGCGTTGCAGGCGGGCCCACTCCAACGGGTCTAATGTAGTGAGTTGCTCGACCACCGGCTCCAGAGAAATGGCATCCGTGATGGTGAATGGCTGGTCAAACACATACGAATTGTTACTGGGATAGAAATACCGCAGCTGGTCCGTCTTTTTGTGCCGTAAGATATACCCAAATGTCACATTCAATTTGAAGGCAGTGACCTGATCTTTAAAAATGTTCTCGGCGTAAATAGGAAGATACGTGAGGTCCTCCAACCGAAAATTATACAAGTCCAATAGACGACGATCACGGTGGAAACAATGGCGTATGGTAGCCCAGTGACGTTGATAAATGTCCCTGACACGCTCATCTTCAGGCAAGACTTCAACCGGAGGTACTGCTGGATCAAAGGGAAAATCTTCTCCACGTCTCATGCTTTTCGTCTCATACAAGCGGATAGGCAGGCAGGAGGACTGGTTGGCGGGCTGGCTGGCTGGCTGATCAAGTCAGGTCAGGTAAGTCAGATTGAATACACCCTTTCCCTAAAAATCAACTCCTTTTATACATTTTACTACTGGCGGCCATCTTGTACCCACCTCCCACATGGCGGCCATCTTGTACCCACCTCCCACATGGCGGCCATCTTGTTCCCACCTCCCACATGGCGGCCATCTTGTACCCACCTCCCACATGGCGGCCATCTTGTACCCACCTCCCACATGGCGGCCATCTTGTACCCACCTCCCACATGGCGGCCATCTTGTACCCACCTCCCACATGGCGGCCATCTTGTACCCACCTCCCACATGGCGGCCATCTTGTACCCACACCTCCCACATGGCGGCCATCTTGTATCCCCACCTCCCACATGGCGGCCATCTTGTACCCACCTCCCACATGGCGGCCATCTTGTCCCCACCTCCCACATGGCGGCCATCTTGTACCCACCTCCCACATGGCGGCCATCTTGTACCCACCTCCCACATGGCGGCCATCTTGTACCCACCTCCCACATGGCGGACATCTTGTACCCACCTCCCACACATCACGCATGCGCACACCGCCCCAATACCGCCCCATTTTACACACTTATGACGTCACACAAGGTTCTGCGCATGCGCAGTGAGGCGCTATTTCGCCAATTTACGCCTTGTATACTACTAACGCTGGCTCTGGGTTTTCTTGAGTATAAACTCTATGCAATAATTGAGCAAACCTTCATGGGGAAGAATTCTCATTCAGACGATATCTGGACGACTGCTATATTACCTGGAACACAGGAGAGAGAGAGAGAGAAATAAGGTTTAACGTCGCATTCAGCAATATTTCAGCTATATAGCGACCTGGAACACAGAAAAGGGTGGCATATCAACATTCTGCGATCTGCTCAAGAGCTTAGACCCAAACATAAACTTCACACTAGAAACACACACAGAGATCGAGTTCCTTTTTAGACATATTACTGATTCGCAGAGGTAATAAAATTGTCACTGATGTTTATTACAAAGTGAGTGATACGAAGCAATACCTTGACTATAACTCCTGTCACCCACGTCACGTCAAAAAACAGGTACCGTTTACTCTGGCAAGACGAATTTGCACTATCGTGACTGATAGTGATTTACGACAGATACGATTATCTGAACTAAAAATGTCCTTGATCAAGAGGCATTATCCAGCAGAAGTGATAGATATACGAATTGAAAAGGCTCGGAAAATAGATTTTGAGGTACACAGATCTTGCGGTCAAAGTAAAAAAAAGATACCCTGCCACTTATTAGTATCCATAATCCAAACAAGTTCAACTTCTTTCCGGTAATTCAAAATAATCGAAATATGTTAGAGTCAAATGATCACCTCAATAAGGCATTCAAAAACATCACCATTATAAACGGTAAACCACAAACACCGAATCTTTAAAAGATTCTAACGGGGGCGAAACTTACCCCTCGCACTTTCAAAACGAGTAAATGTGGCGATACACGTAGCAAAAGTTGTGATCAACTTATATTGGATAACTCTTTCGCATTTCATAAAACCAATTATACATTTCGGATTAATGCAAAAATGAACAGCAATTCCCGGAATTTAATTTATGTAATGGTGTATAACGATTGCAATAAGTACTACATAGGTGAAACAGAAGATACGTAGCGTAATAGATGTCGTTTATACTGTCAGCAAATTAATACGCTTTATCTTCAACGTTTGCCTATTACAAAACATATAGGTGAATGCGCCCGACATTTGAAAATTAAATCTACAATATTTTCTTTTTTAAAGTGACGGTTGATGACCGGGCTAGACAGAAAAGAACTTCATACATAAGTTCCGTTCTGAGCTTAACGGAGAGAATAATTGTAGTTACTCATTTCTATGTTAATCCAATAGTTTGTAATCTGTAACTCCACTGCTAATACCTCTGTTTAATCGTCTAGATATATATACCTGTTCAGAATGTGTGTCTCTACTGTCTGTACTAATACGATACATTGAAATCCGTCGATTGTATTTTAGCCATGTATGAACTTGTTTAACGTTAGATACACTGTCGCTTAGACTACAGTATCCAAGTCAATATTACGTTTGTCATGACTTTCTTCTAATATAATAGTTACCACAAACAAAGGCAGTCGTTTATTATATTCAATTCGATTGTGGCTCATTTTATGTGCATATGTGTTAACTCACAACTGGTTACGGTGGTTTGGTGACCAATAATATACATATGCAAAATAATACAAAACAAAACGGAACTAATATACTGATACGCAAGATAGAACAATAAGCAAACATGATAATTACAGAGAACAATCAGATTAAAAACAGCTTCTAAGGAACAGTGACAGAACTGTATGAAAACTTAGCTTCTTAGCTAGTTGCACATGGCTATCATTATTTGGGACTTTGTAGATATACTCAAGGCCGGTAATAAAACAGGAATAATATTAAGTAGGAATTAATTGATTTAATGCCCAAACTTGTTCTCTCTATGGCAGACAAACAAGAAGGCTATTCAACTTACATGTATACTACGAAATAAAGGATTATCGACTTCTATGATTATCCGAACAAGAAAAACTGATTCAAATCCTATGCCAGCTAAGGTCTGCCAGAAAGCGACGTGTTATGGGTTGTGTATGGTTGGGAAGGGGGCCGGGGGGGGGGGATCAGTTTTTATTGAGTTCAGGGAGGATTTTTTTATGAGATGAAGTTCTTCAATTTCTCTCAATTTATTATCAACCCCGGAAGCATAAAGAATGGGAACATTTTGAGCATTATGTTAGGACGCCCAGCACATGTACCGTATTGATGTATTTGATACCTGTAGGAAACGAAGACTGGTCGTATTTATCTGCTGCCTATGTACACGCGACCGGTGCCTAATCATGTCCCCTGATTGACCTATATAGTATTTGTTGCAACCACAACAGATCATGACATAGACAAGATTTCTGGAATTACAATCCATGTTAGCATTGATGTTTAAAGTATAGCTAGTGACATTTAATGGGAAAGAATTACCAATAATGAAGTTTTCCTTACAGCATTTACAACACGAGTTTCCACATTTAGAAGTTGTGTAATTGAGGGGTGCGAGGAATTTTCTTGCGGTTAATGGTCTGTTTCTTACCGTTTATTATTCTAATTTGGCTGAAAGTTTGTTTGAGATGATCACTTGACTCCGGCATTGGTCGATTGTTGTAAATCACCGGAAAGAAGATGAAATTGTTAGAGTTATGGGTGCAAACAAAAGACAGCGTGTCTGTTTGATTATTTGGTCTCACCGTTCTGAGTGTTTTACATGTAAATATTTTTTGCCTTCTCAATCCCAATATCTATAAACCTAGTAGGATAATTCCTCTTCACTAAATATTTTTTCAGACTGGTTTATCTAGTTTGTTGCAACTCCTGATTTGTTACTTTTGTACAAATTCTCCGTGCGAGGGTGAAAGGCATCTGACTTTAGTATGGCGCGGTTGGCAAGACCTATAATCTAAATACTGCTCAGTGTCAGTTGATTTTTAGTTTATGACTGTGATAATTGTGTTATGCTTACGGGTAACAAGAACGTCAAGGAAATGAATTTGGTCACGTGCCGTTTCGATGGTGTAATTAATATCTGGATCGAGACTATTCAAAGCATTATACAGAACCAAAAAATCTGCTTCCTTAGTATCCCAGATAATAAAACAGTCATCTAGGTACCTTTTAAAACAATCTTGAACATACGATTGAAGATTTGATCCGTGTGACTTACCGATATCTTGTAAAGCGTGTGTTCCAGATATCCCAAAAGTAAGGTCGCATAAGGGATCACGTCCAATTAATCGAGGCACTTTCTCGATGCCTTCGAGATGGATCGAGAAATTTCTCGGCTGAAACCAGGAGGGCAGAACCGGGACCCCTGACGACGTCTCCCGGTTTGCTCCCGGTTCTATCTCGATCGAAACGTCCCGGTTTTCGAGATGGATACGAAATTGATCGGTAATCTCGAAGGGGGTCCCGGTTTGTAAATGTCCGTGTTTTGTTGGACTTAAATTGGTCGTTTCTTAGTTTTCAGGCGATCAGATTGTTGTGCGAGTACCATATTTTGGGGGCGATCGTCGTATAAGCATGTCGCAGCCCAAAATGGAATTTCATGTTATTATATGTTTAATCGATATGTTCATGATCTGAATCCAATTGAGAGAAAACGTTTTATTTATCTATATAAATTAAGAATATAAAATTGAATGATTTTCTCACACACTGAGTGTATATCTGACTAATATCCGACGCGGAATAAATGACACATCAACTGGATATAATCTGAAGAATAATGATATGAAAGCATGCTATAATTATTATTCCATAAAATTGTTTTAAACCAAACATGGATCGTTTCAACCGAAAAATGAAGTGTTTGACTGCTGTTTTAACCTCGGTATGTAATTTGTTTTATAATTTTGTATTATTCGTTGCAGATTCCATTTTACTGAGAATTACTGTCTTCAAATATAATTCAAGTAAGGAGATTATATCAACAGAGTTTATTTCGGATATAAGCTTGCCTGGTAGAGGTTAGCGAGAATAATGACAACCGGAACAAGAAGTGTTGATAATTCACACCACAGTCGGTCTGTGAAAACCGTCGGCTTGAAACAACAGCGAAGAGAGAGAGGGAAATGAATATAATTAGCGCCCAATTCAGAGTGCAATCAGGCTTTAAATCAACGTTCATGTACATTTCACTACAACAATACCACGTGTTGTCAGTGCGAAAAGCTTATATGGAATGCTCAAACACTTCGATCGCGCGTTTATGTTTATATTATCCGGTTTCCAATGCATCACCAGCCTTTCCTGTGGTCTTAAAAGCTGCTGTATTTCTGAAAACCGGGGAAATCTTTGAAGAGACGTGAAACAATAATTTTTCAAGTTAAAATCCTATCAAATAAGTAATATCAAGTAAAACCTCCCATTCTGATATACTTTCAGAAGAACATATTGAATTTTATTCCAGACTTGTATAATTTATTACAATTCGCAGTTCGTGGACATATCTAATAAAGTGATTCAAATTCTCAAACAGGTTCGAAATAATTTACACTGAATAATAATGAGCCAACTTATATAATTCAGTTGGTGATGTGTTTTTTTTACCTTTCCATACATCAAAATTGCGCTGTCAGAACAAGTATGCGACTACAGATCTCTAGACGGAATAACAAAATAATGTTATAATGAAGATGTTCATTGTACTTCATTATCCATGGATTAAAGCATATGTACTCGCCGGGATTCGTCTCGCTGCCGCAGAGAAGTTCATATAGAGCGAGCATACGTCTTCCGAATGGTTCAACCTTCATTTGAAGGCATCTCGATTCCATTCTCGAAGAAAGTCGATTTATTTCGAGGGGGATCGAGATGGATTCGAGAGAAAACCGGGAGCAAACCGGGACAACAATCGATAGAGATAAACCGGGACCCTTCGAGACGAGATATTTATCGGTTTTACTCGTTTATCGAGAAACCGTCTCGATCGATTGGACGTGACCCCTAAGTTGGAGCAAACATGGTGCCCGTGGCCGTTCTTATATATATATGCTCAATTATTTATTGTAAATCTCACTATCGAGAAACCACCGAGATCAATTAGGCCTGACCCATAAGATGTCTGTTTTGGAATTGATTCTCTCAGTGAAATTGTAACTACCAACCATGGAAAAACAACACTCGAATAAAAATTCTTCAGAATTTGTTATAAATAATGTTGAAGATCGTGGAGTGGGATATCAAATAAACTACGTAATGTCAATACCATACTCTGGGGATACATTTTATTAATCGTTCGCACAATGTTTTTCTCATCTGCAACGAGGAACACACTCACCAAACATACGCCTGAAATAATAAAAAAAAATGAGTTCATAAAGTGTAATATCAAATGAACGTCGTTTGGCACACGTTGTTGGATGTCCATCGATTCTACACAGGCCCCCGTTATTACTAATCTGAGGTCATGAGATTGTGACTGTATCGGACAAGGAATAAAGTACAGGTTTCAAAAGTAAAAACTTGTAAAATGTAAAATCTGCTGACTCGAAGTGCTTATCATCTTTGATCTGTCCTTCGGTTGACGGGACTGATATTATTCAGCTTCATTTAAGTCAAAATACTGGCTGTGTTATAGCTCTACTTGAATACAAATATTATTTCACAATTGTTTGAGAAAGGATAGGTGCCTCCAGTATGACTTGAAAACTTCGAAAAACACTGGAAGTGATAATTTCACTAACAGTTTTGCTGAAGTCATTGGTTGGATATGAGATGGGTTAGTGTGAAGAGCGGCTGAGAACTGGTTCTAACTGGTTCTTTAAAAATGAAGTAAATTACTTGTGAAGCATATGGATACATGATATGTAAACTGTGGCGATAGTATTTTCAATATGGAACATCTCCTCTCGAAGGTATCGTATACTAGTAAACTGTGGCGATAGTATTTTCAATATGGACCATCTGCTCTCGAAGGCATCGTATACCACATTTCGAAGCAGCTCACCTTTTCTGCCCTCTATTATACTTCTTAGAACTTTCTTGTGTCATTAATATTTGGCATAATTTTCTTCAAGATACATTGTATTAACTCAGTGGGCATGATAAGTGACGACAAAACACAATACTGATTATTTCATTGAGGGTGCGAAGTGTTCCAAATACAATCTAGTTCGTCATTCAATATTCAGCCATCGTCCAGTGGGGAGGGAATATCCGAGTCCACAATCACACGACCTAATTCATATAATTTAATATATCTTTGGATTATGAACGCGGATATTCTTTAATGGACGACGGCTTGTAATTGAATTACCACCAAATTAAATAATATAATAATACGTAAACCTAGGCTAGGTTCCTGCAGGAGAGAAGCGGTCAACAATTTTCAATGATGCTGGTGTGGTGGATAAGAATGACCTGGTGATTAGTGTTCCTTCTCCTATCCTTTTCTATTGCAACCAAGGACGGACACTTTTCCCCAATGTGCAGAAAAGTGTCCTAGCTCGGTTAAAAGATAGGAGCAGGACACTCTTAGCCACCGGACATTCTTAGCCTCTACACCGGCAAGACATCATTATGTTCCAAAACAATCAAATCCGTATCGCTGATCAGTATTCTTAATACATACGAATTTCGTTATTAAGTCGTTATCTGGAGTCTCAGTCACATTTTTATTGTGACTATTCATATGATAAAGACTTCCAAAACTTCCAGTCATGAATGCCTCTCAAATCAGCTGGATCTCCTTCAGGTTATTCACTTTAAATCGGTTTTATAACTACGGCCGCAATGATAATGTTGCAATACGCAGGATGCATTCGAAATTGATCTGATAGATTGTAAAAATCCTAGGCCCAATGTTTTATCTATAGTTTACAAAGCTTCACCTAGTTCAGATAAGATGAAGATGGTTGAGGAATGTGCCGAAGAAAGACAAGAACTATTAAACATGTGTTATATGTCACGAATCGTTAGATTCTTGGTATGAGCTTTAGAATAGGTTAACCAGAAGACTATACTGTGAAGCCATGTGACTCTGTCGGTATGTCGGCACCTCTTCCCACTTCCCTTATATGTGTTGTAATTTTTACCTATATATGGCGAGATTCTGCTGCTGGACGTTTCGTCCCCGAGGCCCGCTCCCTGTACCGACCTTTTGGTCTTTGATATATGTTGGCATTTGTGGGCAGTTGATGCTTGGTCGACATCGGGCTTTACAGACTAGTCTTTTGCGTTAAATGCCGTCATTTTCATCGGACGACGATACAGCCCACCAATTTCCAGTCTACGAGTTGTCACAGCGACACAGCTCACCAATTACCAATATACGAGTTGTCAGAGCATTTCCATCATAGCGACGTTAAACCCTATTCACTCACTCACTCACCCATCATAGCTCTCTAGATTTGTATCTAATACCGTTTATGCCGGTGCCAGGGGCCGTGTGGTCATGCCATCCAAGTTGCCACATGAACAGGTACAATAAAAGCGTACCTGAGATACATCACATATCGTTAGATTCTTGGTATGTGCTTTAGAATAGGTTATCCAGAAGACTATACTGTGAAGCCATGTGGCTCTGCCAGTATGTCGGCACCTCTTCCCATTTACCTGATATGTGTTGTAATTGAATGGTAGTCCCTGCCTCAGGTTTGCTTGGAGTGTTACGTAACCAGAAGAAACAATCGGTTTTGCCTATTTGTTTTCTTCCAAGACGTTACTTTTGTCTGCATAGCAATTACGCTAATCTTGATCTCGCCAATTTCGTTTCTTCTCGGAGGAAAGTTAATTCGGTTTTTCCGGGACCAGATGGTTATCCTTCCAGATCCGGGAGTATTGAGAGATGCGTATGACGATGAATCTCCGCCGACTCATCATCTCTTTGGCCCATTCACTTCATATTTGGGATGGAGTAGTTCCAGCACCACCTGACGGTTCGGATGGCGTGGACTTCGAAGATGCAACTAGAATCAGTCGAATATCTGGACGCCATTTGTTGTATATTGCCCATTGAAACATATAGTCCGTGGGCTGTTTAGGCCCACCTTGCATCCCCCCACCATTCTCTGAAACTATGATTTTTTAGTACTTTGGAATGTGCCGAAGAAGAAAATATATGTTAACACGCGAGAAATTGGGATGAACTGGCAGTTCAGAGAAGCTAAATATTGCACCTAACGCCTTTATTTTGCGTTTACGGTAAGGGGGTGGGGTTGCTAAAATGTTCGTAACTTTTTTATTTGTTGTCAAATCGATTACTAATATTTACTTATTGTGACGTCACTAAGTGGTCATCTGTTATTTTCATATGAAATCGTATTTTTACCAAAATTGTTACCTAAAATGGTTCAAATATAATTGCTAGTAAGCGCTGAAGTAACATTCAACATAATTATGCAGAGTAGAATATCAAGATTTATTTATTTGAAAAGTTCGTTCGTTTTCTGTATGGGGGCGAAGTTACCTAAATGGTTATAACTTTTTTATTCCTTGTCCAATTGATTGAAATGAGGTATTATACATGCAACATAAACTGCGATACCGGATATTAAAAATGGTGCACAGGGGTCAAAGGTCACTTCCGGTCACGTGACCGGAACCGGATGTTGTCGCAAGACAGGTGGCACCTCCTGTCAGAAGTAGGTCAATAAGAACCAATTTAGGCTGTCAATGGTCAAAAGAGTCAATTTAGCCTTTACATCACGTCAATGGTTAAAGGTCATTTCCGGTCATGTGGCAGTAAACATGGAAAAACTCGGATGTAAGATGAGGACCCGGATGTAAAACCACAGCACCCGGATGGAAGACGAAGGAACGACGGGAACAACCCATTGGGAAACCCGGATGTTGACAAGGTCGCGGATGTAAAATCCATTGCCCACACATACACACACACACACACGCGCGCGCAGTGCGGCTCAGTCGTACACCAGTACATCTCGGTCCTCGACTTGGGAGTAGTCGAACTGAGTGTGCTAAAAATAGATCACCAGCTAGCGTGCTATAAAAGGGAAGCGGCCTGGTCGTTTCATCAGACACTCTGAGACAGCGGAAACTCCCACGCATCGCACGAGGGCCCATGACGATGATGATGGTGTCGACCTAATTCTACAGTCAAATTCCGACGACAAGACCTTGGGCCAGATTTTGTACGACGTGGAGAGCAAAGTACACTTCGCGGACGAGCCCATGTTCCTAGCGATCTCTTACAGGACGCCCATCCAGTGAATCACATCTACCAGCGCCATACGCCCATGATACGGCACTGTTTCCACCGTCATCGCCCTATTGAAGATATCTACAATTTCCGACTGACCGACCTCGCCCGTCTACGCAGGAAGCCATCTTCAATGACCAACGTACAGCCTTCGAATTAAATGTCGCTTTCGGGTACATCTTATGTCATAAGATGACGGATCAACCGCGCTATTTCTATTCCAGTGCCAACAACCAAGTGTACGACCATCCTTTCACCATCATTAACCGGGCGTCGCTAGAGACGATGCTGGAGAAACGGGACACCGTGGATCCCTTGGAATGGGCACAACGTCAACGCCCCAACACCAAGAGGACAGTGGAGAGGGTCACCAATGTTTCGTTCTCCGTGGTTAAACTGGTCAACCCTTTCGGCTGAATGCGTCACCCGTGCACTGATGAATATCATAACATGCCGTATATACTCTCTATGTCTACCTGCTGATCGTTGACTTGAGCTCAGTAAACCCTTGTACCTAATGTGACGGTGCGTTAAATAATAAAACATGGTATTTGATATTTCAATTTGTTTTGCTATGAACATACTAAACATACCCAGGGCGGCTCCCCCAGCCGGGGTATGATGTAACATTGGGGATAATAAACTGTATAAACATTGCTGTTATTCATGACAACTGCTATCCGCTATAATTGGATGAGATATCCAAGTTTCGCTTCTATCTTCTCGAGATATCCAAGTCTTCGCATCTAGATTTGCTAGATCCTGTGTTAGATGTGACGATTTTAATCAACGTCGCAAAACATTGTTGCAGAAACTTATAAAACAGGGCTATTCCACCAAGCGCCTCCACTCAAAGTTTCTCAAATTTGGCGATACATATCGCATGCTGATAGCAAAATACGAACGTAGCGTTCAAGATCTATGGCGCTACGTTTCGTAACTTGTGTCTAATTCCGCTTAACCCGGGGCTAGGGGCCGTATGAACCCATGTACTTCAAGATCGGCATGGTACTCATATGAACAGTCACAATCAAAGCGTGACTGAGATACAGCATTCTTTAGATGACGACTTTACAACGAATATTATGGATTAAGAATTACGGATTTGATATTTTTGGAACATCATGTCTTGCCGGCATCATTGAAAACTGTTGACCGCTTCTCTCTTGCAGGAAACAAGCCTATGTTTATGTATACTATGATTGTCTTTTTTATTTTGGTGCTAATACTGTTATATGGAATATGAAATAGGTCTTTGGATTATGGACGCGGATATTCTCTAATGGACGACGGCTGAATTATGAATGACGGACCAGACTCTTGTAATATACCCCGATGTGATACAGTTCCCTTGCACACTTCCGAAACTTCCCTTTTATTACTACTCCACAACTGCACATGTGCAGAATGACGTCATTTCCACGACCCAGCCCCTCCAGTCGGAGCCATGAGTGCTTCACATTGATACCTCTCCGATTATAATACAGCACAGATAAGATATAATACTGAAGAGATATGGTATAATACAGGACATATATGGTACAATACAGGACATGGTATAACACAGGACAGATATTGTATAATACAGAACAGATATGGTATAATACAGCACAGATAAGGTATAATTCCAGGCAGATATGGTATAATACAGCACAGATTTGGTAGAATACAGGACAGATATGGTATAATACAGCAAAGATATGGTATAATGCGCACCCGACAGAACGCATTCGGACCAAGGATGGTCCATCTCTACACCAAATACCTTCCTTCGCTGCCCCAAAATGTCCACTTTCGCTACGACTCGTACAGATGCTGTGGAAATCCCTCAAATCGTGGTCTCCACCCCCGAAGGCTACAAGATGTCACCCCACACGACGCAGGCCATCTCTACAACAAATACCTTCCTTCACTTCCCCAAAATGCACACTTTCGCTACTACTCGTATTGATGACGTCACCGATGACGTCAAAGATGCTGTGGGCAGCCCTCAAATCGGGGTCTACACCCCGAGAGCTACAACATGACACCTCCCACGACGCATTCGGACCAATAGTGGTCCATCTCCACCCCAAACACACCCCGCGCACCCCCCAAATGATCACTTTACTTACTACACCCAACTGCACATGTGCAGATTCACGCGACTTGCAATAAAAAACACGCCATTCTGACTCTATACCACAAAAGCTTCACTTTGACACCTTCCACGACCCATTTGAACGAATAGTGGTCCATCTCTACCCCAAACACACCCCCACGCACCCCCCAAAATGCCTGATTTCTATACTACGACCAGACTGCACATGCGCAGAATATTGAAAACGGACGATACATTAGTCCAGTCGTGTGCGGTGGAATAATAAGTTCAATCGAAACAATAACAACATACCTGGAAGCCACACTTGAATTAATTTCATACTATTCATTGCATAAGTAACATAGTGCTAAGTTAGTTATCCATGTTACTGCTAGTTTACAACATTGGAAATATTTCAATGTATTGAAGCACAAAATACAAATAAAACCAACATATTAAACCAGGTTACATAGATAAATGTTGCAGAAACATGACTAGTTATCAGTATTGTTTGTAGTTAGTCAATTTTGACATTTTTTCGTGAAATTTGGAGATGGCCCCCTACTGACGTCATAACATTGAAATATTAGAACGTTTGCTGTTTTGGACTGATTCCTCCTTTTATGGTGAATGAAACGATACCTCAATTTAATCAATTGGACAACAAATAAAAAAGTTATGATCATTTTAGTAATCCCACCCCTTACCGTAAACCCAAAATAAAGGCGTTAGGTGGAATTTTTAACTTCTCTGAACTCCCAGTTCATCCGAATTTCTCGCGTATTAACATATATTTTCTTCTTCGGCACATTCCAAAGTACTACAAAATCATAGTTTCGAAGAGTGATGGGGGGAGTGGTGCAAGGCGGGCCTACTCAGCCCACGGACTAATATTTTAACACCAACAGAGCTTCATGCGCATCATTCATGTGTATGCTCAATCATCTCTAACAGTATTCATTGTTGCCAACTTTTCTCCCCATAGGCCAACTAGTGATGTATCGTGTCCCAGACAAATGTTCCAATAATATGCACATGACTATTGGAAGGGTATTTTGCAAATACAATTCAAAAAGACTCGTAGTAGCCCATAAAATGGTTAACGCTGAGGTAACATTATGTTGAAACATCATGATGTCTAGCCGGCATCATTGAAAACTGTTTTCATGTAGGCTGTGATTTAATTTTTATAAGTTGGTGCTAATGCTGTTAATGAATTATGTATTTGGAGTATGGATGCGGAAATTCTTTAATGGACAACGACTAAATCATGAATGACAGACTAGGCGCTTGTTACTATTACAAGCGTCTAGTCCGTCATTCATAATCCAGCCGTCGTCCATTAGAGAATAACCGCGTCCATAATCCAAAGACCCATTCCATTTTCCATATAACAGTATTAGCACCAAATTCAAAAAGACAATCATAGTATACATAAACATAGGCTTGTTTCCTGGAAGAAAGAAGCGGTCAACAGTTTTCAATGATGCCGGCAAGACATCATGATGTTCCAAAAATATCAAATCCGTATCGCTGATCAGTATTCTTAATCCATAATATTCGTTATAGAGTCGTCATCTAAAAAAAAGGATGTATCTCAGTCACGCTTTGATTGTGACTGTTCATATGAGTACCATGAGGATCTTGAAGTACATGGGTTCATACGGCCCCTAGCCCCGGGTTAAGCGGAATTAGACACAAGTTACGAAACATAGCGCCATAGATCTTGCACGCTACGTTCGTATTTTGCTATCAGCATGCGATATGTATCGCCAAATTTGAGAAACTTTGAGTGTAGGCGCTTGGTGGAATAGCCCTGTTTTTTAAGTTTCTGCACCAATGTTTTGTGACGTTGATTAAAATCGTCACATTTAACACAGGATCTAGCAAATGCTACTAAGCGAGATATGTATACGCCATATGCAGGTCCCACTGGAATATTACTGTCCAGAAAGGGATAGTTTACGATGTCGAAATTGTAATCATCTCTTTTGTCATAAAGCCAACTCTTTGCCTCATTTGTCAATAAATGTATGTCGCCCTGTTTCTTCTCACTTCCTTAAATATGTTAATTTTATTTCGGGTTTCCAGAAAAAAATTACCAAAGATTAAATCAAAGATTCATCCCTAGCTTACCTAGTTCGTGGGAGTATTTTTTAGGCCTTTTTGGGGGTCGATTTTTTCAAAATTTTCTTTTTTTCGATTTTTCTCTCGAAAAAAATAAAATAAAATATAGAATAATTAGTTTTGCATGAATAAAATACTTTCAAGGCCTTTTAGGGAAAATGTGAAGAAATGGAGCGAAAAGATTGAAAAACACGACTTTCGCGAATACTACATGGCCGCCATTTTGAATTTACCCATGATCCTCTGCCGAGGGTATATAAAGATAGGCTCAAAATGACCCCAATAAGATAAGCGTTAAAGTCACCAAGTTTCAGCCTCCTCGGTTTTGTCGTTTCGGAGTCGCAGATAAAAGTTCACTAGGGGGGAAATTTTCTCCTTAATATTCCGTCGGACTTTTTTTTTATATTTGCCCTATCTTATATATATTCTACATCTGTTATTTTTTCGTTGATGTGCTCTTGTTATCGGACAATAGCTCTTGAGTAATGTTTCGTGTAATAAATCTCAAAGCCGACTAGAAGATCGTCCTGACTGCTTTGAAAGAGAGTACGTTATTGATCGGTCTAAGTGAGAAAAAGTTGAACCTACAGTACTCGCGGATTGGCTGGACCTCACCAAGAGCAAGGTTGTTGGAACTATCCGCCTTATTGCCAGAAGTATCCTTCCCAAAGCAAAACAAGCACTGAGAAACCTCAATTCGCAAGAAGTTTTAGCAAATCTCCAGATTAAATTCCTTGTAGTCTCAGCAGAAAAAGCTCCAAATAATATAATATTCCTATGTAAATATTACTATTACCAGATGCTGGTTGAACAATTGAGTGTAAACATATCATCATCAAATACGTGTACTTACTCCCAAACTGCATTTACTCTGGAAGATTGATTCAACAATCACCAAACGTTTCTCGGGGTAAGAGGTATTTGTCGTCCAACCAATTATACCGACATTCAAAAGTATACTGGACTCTCAAAATGAATAAATCACCATACAAAGCTAGATTCATAGCTGGTTTTAGACTGCACCAGCAAGCTTCTTCAACCCTGTTGAAGATGGCCCTTCAGGAGGTAAATTACAAGCGTCTAGTCCGTCATTCATAATCAAGCCGTCGTCCATTAGAGAATATCCGCGTCCATAATCCAAAGACCTGTTCCATTTTCCACATAACAGTATTAGCACCAAATTCAAAAAGACAATCATAGTATACATAAACATAGGCTTGTTTCCTGCAAGAGAGAAGCGGTCAACAGTTTTCAATGATGCCGGCAAGACATCATGATGTTCCAAAAATATCAAATCCGTATCGCTGATCAGTATTCTTAATCCATAATATTCGTTGTAAGTCGTCATCTAAAGAATGATGTATCTCAGTCACGCTTTGATTGTGACTGTTCATATGAGTACCATGAGGATCTTGAAGTACATGGGTTCATACGGCCCCTAGCCCCGGGTTAAGCGGAATTAGACACAAGTTACGAAACGTAGCGCCATAGATCTTGCACGCTACGTTCGTATTTTGCTATCAGCATGCGATATGTATCGCCAAATTTGAGAAACTTTGAGTGGAGGCGCTTGGTGGAATAGCCCTGTTTTATAAGTTTCTGCAACAATGTTTTGTGACGTTGATTAAAATCGTCACATTTAACACAGGATCTAGCAAATGCTACTAAGCGAGATATGTATACGCCATATGCAGGTCCCACTGGAATATTACTGTCCAGAAAGGGATAGTTTACGATGTCGAAATTGTAATCATCTCTTTTGTCATAAAGTCGACGAGAGAGAATGCCCGCTTCATTTTTATAGAGATAGAGATCTAAATAAGATGTGCCTGTAGGGCTATCTGTAGTTTCCTTCAAATCCAGTGAAGGTGGATATATATCCTTCACTGCGTCATTTATATAGCGATTATCCACAGCGAGAAGATCGTCTATATAGCGTTTGGTGAATGAGAAGGAACGGGCTTTGAATGGATCGGTTTTTGAAAGCGCCTGCATATAGTCATATTCATAAGAGAACAGATACAGGTCAGCCAACAGGGGTGCACAATTAGTACCCATTGGAATACCTATATGCTGCTGATATATTGTGTTGCCACATTTCACATAGATATTTTTAATGAGAAATTCAAGCAACTCTATAAACAAAGAAACATCCCATGAATGATATCTCTTGTATGTAGTCGAGCTAAAGAATGCTTTATGGCTTCCGACATTAATATATCTACGATCAGTTTTCTTGAACACAGATACTATTAATGAACTTAGACGGTCAATAAGGCCCTGATGAGGGATTTTAGTATAAAGAGTCGAGAAATCCCATGTGGATACATGTCTGTACGGTATGTGACCTTTAGCATCAAGCTCTTCCGTAAGACATTGCGCCATTATTTTTAAAAACTCGTTGAATGTATGTGGATATTGAAAACTCAAAATGTTTTACGGAAGATGCCTTACAGACATGTATCCACATGGGATTTCTCGACTCTTGACACTACAATCTCTCATCAGGACCGTATTGACAGCCTCAGTTCATTAATAGTAACTGTGTCAGAAACCATAAGCATTCTTTAGCTCTACTACATTCAAGAGAATCATTCACGGGATGTATCTTTGTTATAGAGTTGCTTGAATTTGTCATTAAAAATATCTATGTGAAATTTGGCAACACAATATATCAACAGCTTATATGTATTCCAATGGGTACTAATTGCGCACCCCTGTTGGCCGACATATATCTGTTCTCTTATGAATATGACTATACGCCGGCGCTTTTGAAAACCGATCAATTTAAAGCCCGTTCCTTCCCATTCACCCAACGCTATATAAACGATCTTCTCGCTGTGGATAATCGCTATATAAAGGACGCAGCGAAGGATATATATCCACCGTCACTGGATTTGAAGGAGACTACAAATAGCCCTACCGGCACATCATATTTAGACCTATATCTCTATTAAAATGAGTCGGGCCTTCTCTCTCGTCGACTTTATGACAAAAGAGAGGATTACAATTTCAACATCGTAAACTATCCCTTTCTGGACAGTACTATTCCAGTGGGACCTGCATATGGCGCATACATATCACGCCTACCAGCATTTGCTACATCCTGTGTTATATGTGACGATTGTAATCAACGTCACAAAACATTGTTGCAGAAACTTATAAAACAGGGCTATACCACCAAGCGGCTACACTGAAAGTTTTTAAATTTGGCGATACATATCGCATGCTGATAGCAAAATACGAGCGTAGGCGTGCAAGATCTATGGTATTACGTTTCGTAACTTGTGTCTAATTCCGCTTAACCCGGGCTAGGAGCCGTATGAACCCATGTACTTCAAGATCCTCATGGTGTTCATATGAACAGTCACAACCAAAGCGTGATTGAGACACATCATTCTCTGTAATTACATATCCCGAAAATAAATAAAGATTGAAATCAATAGAGATGAAATACATGTTCAAACGATCCATCAATACTGTAACTACATGTATACAGGCAGGTGGACATCGGTACCCGCGTGTGAGTTTTACCCACGCTCGTGAATGACACGATCAGGTAAGGGGGATAGGATATGTACTATAGCGCGACGGTCTTTCACCAGCGAATGATGACAAAATGTCGAGCGCTGAACACAAAAAAACCCTCTTCGCCTGATGATCGAAGTTCGCTGTCAGTTGTTTTTCACAATGAGATAATCGGAATGTGTAGCGCCGTTTTGCATTTCTGTTTCGATTAAACGAAATGAAGAAATGAAAACACATTTGAAATGTAGGCTACAAAATTAGGCAAAAATGTATATTTGTTAGATGACGTCACGAAGACACAAACAGAACAGGAGAAAACATTCTTTCTATATTTCCCGTAGGAATCTATCGAAACGAGTTTAGTTGAAGTTTATCCCTCTGTGGAAATATTGAGGTTAGTGGGGCACTGGCTGTGGTGGAGTAGTGGCAGTGTTATTTTAAACCACCAGAAATCGCTGTCACTTGGAGGGTTGATGGTGGCTGCCCTACACATATTGATTTTTCCGACAGAGGGCTGCTTTCAGTTCAACTACCTATGAGCTATATCATTTGTCAAATGTTGTTTTTCATCAATATCATATACATTGAACATCATCTACCAGTATCATATAGGCATTCCCATATAGGTATTCCAGTGGGTATTAAATTTACGTACGTCTTTGGCTATGTCTAATAGACAGGACTATAAACAGAATATACATAAACATCTTCGTTCATGCCGTTTTATACCCAAACGCTATAGACAATATTTTGCTTTGTTCAAATCACGCCGTGGAAGATACATACCCACACTCCCTAGATTTGAAGTTGGAACATCGAGATTAGCTTAATAATTTTACATTCGTGAAGATAAAACCGGTTTTCTCTCAAGTCAACTCTACGACAAGAAACCCTTCTCATTTCAACGCAAATCGATTGCATACATTTAGTCATTGGGCATCCCAGTCAGTAGGGTTGGATAACGTGTGTGGTTTCTTTGTTTTCCCCCTTTACTTCTTATTCCTCTTATCTCTCTATCAGCCTCGTCCGCTGCATAACTTTTGAATTCCTTTGTCTGTTATGTTCGTCGTTTACGGAGAAAATACGTCATTCAAATTCTCCAAAGGATGCATTTCAGTTTGGGTTGCTAAGGAAGGAATCGTTCGGTCAAATAAAGATTTGGCAGCGTCAATTTCCGTTCTCTTGATAATACCCTTCTAACCAGGATGGAAATATCTATCATCTTTTTTAGAAGATACACAACTTCCGATGTTCGGTAAGGAATAGCTCATTCAGCTTGAAACTCATCGATCTGTCCATGCCATAAACAATGGAAGGCTCCAAGGTAGTGACTTCCTGACTTCTTTTAAGTTTTGTCTCGAAATGAAAAAATATCTATACCCCTGAGCTCAGAAAACAGTGGGAATACTTTATTAATCGATTATGTTTAGCTGCAGTACAAATGACAATAAAACGAGTCGAATGATACTTGGACAGAAAAGCAGAACCTATTCACATGCGGCCAGAATCACAGGAATTACAACAAATCATTTGGCGCACATACAAATAATTGATTATACAACATTCCCAGTTTTCGCAATTCAATCGTTGTCGTTAGTCTGTTTATTTTTCACGGGGAAATTCAGTGCCAAAAGTGGCTGACCTGCAAGAAGAACTGTTCAACCGTTGAAATGTATTCCAGAACTGGTGTTTGAAGTTTTGATCTTTGTTTATTAACATTTTTCAACCGAAAAGGTGCACGTTAATTCCACTGTTGTACCAACGTTTCTTGACCGGAACAAAGTATAAACAGCGATATGAAGCTTCGAATTATTCATTGCTTGAGTTTCATTTCTTCCGTAACTGTGACGATATCTGGGATGTTCCGACAATACATAGTGTTGAATTCCGATCTAAGTGAACTGCAGTTGTTTGGGAAACCATTAGCTACTTATGAAAACCTTCAAAGTTACATTGTTTGCGCGATGTATTGTATCGAAAATAGTTCCTGTTCAACGGGACGCTTCTGGATTGAAGACAGAATTTGTACGCTGTATGCTCCAGCGGGTGATACAAACGAAACAACACCAGCATACATCTCCGGATCAAGGACATTTATTCTAGCCTACGGTAAGATAATCGACGAAAATATTACATCCCATCTTTATTCAATAGAGTATTCTTTGGTGGTGTCTTCAGCACTGTAAATCACAAGGACAATGAGCTGATATACGGCCTATAACTGATATACGGCCTATAACTGATATACGGCCTATAACTTGGTTGATATGGGAAGATAACTTTAGCAGGGAAGGAAGAAGATATCAAGCACAGGGTTGTTGGGTATCTAGCCTTCTGACAAAATACACCCCCCTCCCCCCCATCACCACCACTCTCACCCACCAAAACCACCATCACTCCGGTCGTATATTTCTGATGTTCCATTCAGTCGAGGAAATATAATCAAATGTTGGTTGAAAAAGCTGTTGCGCCCTACTAGGATAAGGCATGCAACCAGGACCTTAAATAGAAAATACCCCATACGGATGCAGAATGTAGAAAGTGAGTTGATATGCCATTCACATGTTTACCCACCGCACTGCGGTGGTCTAATGGTTAGAGCGTCGGCCTCGTAAGTGGTAGGTACTGGGTTCGATCCCAGGCCGGGTCATACCTAAGACTTGAAAAATGGAACTTGTTGCTCCCTCGCTTACGCTCAGCATTAAGAGGATAGAACAAGGACTGGTTCGCTCGGTGTCAGTATAATGTGATTGAGTGGGGTGTCATGTCTGCCTACGGCATGATATTTCAGTGGGACAGCACTATAAAATGGCAGCATTAGATCTGCTCTGTTACAAGTAGGTACCCCTGCCCCTCCCCCTCCCCTCCTCCCTTCCCTTCCCCGTCGTGATATAGCTGAAAAAATGTTGAAAGCGACGTTAAACCCTATTCACTCACTCACTCACTCACTCACATGTTTACCCTGTGTTTGATGAAATACCCCAAAATTTGTCCAATTTTGTTATATCTTTTAACGAAAATTAACAATTTCCCTTCCTATTAAAATAACCTTACAAACGAGTCAATCAAGAGCGATAACTAACTGGGCGTCCTTGGAACAAGTATATATCACTCGTTACAGATAAGACTTTAGCTTATGGTCTGATGAGAAAAATAGTTTCATGTACTTGACTCACACGAAATGCGTATCAATGCCGAAAAATATCATCAACGTAATTCTTTTAGGAACAGGTCGTCTTGTTGAATTCATCCATATTTCTTTGCGCTTATGACTAGACATCTAGGCTCCAAATGATCAGAATAAGATCAGCTGTCCAGTCAAAAAATTTCGGCTCTTTTTTCGTTCTGGCGCTACGGTTATAAGCTCCTCATAAGGTCACGGGACAAGAGCTTTCTTCCACAATTCTAAATTTGACTACAGGTGCCGTAGTAAATGTAGCCCCTGTCGGTTGTCGGTTTTATTTATCCCCAATGGTGAGTGGGTACTAAGGTTTAACGTCGCATTCAGCATTAGCTGTTTGGCTCCATTCCATCAATGAACCGATAAGACACGTTCAGTATAGTTATATGGTTACTTTTTAGTCGCCAGACGTCAAGTTTTCCCGCCTCTTGCATATCGCTCCAGTATTTTTCTTATATCTGGCAGGATTCTGCTGGTGGACTGCTAGTCCTCGAGGTCCGCCCTTTGTACATGTCACTCGACAAATATATGTAGGTTTATTGTTTTGGTGGGAAAATTAAGTCGTACGACGTCGGGCATTATAGGTTAGTATCTCTGGGTATTCTTGCATATACCAGATTACCCCAGGTTGAGGCGTTTACTCCATCAGACCTTCACGATACAAGCGTCTAGTCCGTCATTCAATATTCATTCAATATTCAGCCGTCGTCCATTAAAGAATTTCTGCGTCCATAATCCAAAGACTTAATTCATATAACAACAGTAGCACCAAGCTAAAAAGGGTAAATCATAGTATACATAAAATTAGGCTAATTTCCTGCAAGACAGAAGCGGTCAACAGTTTTCCATGATGCAAGCAAGACATCATGATGTTCCAAACATATCAAATCCGTATCGCTGATCATTATTCTTAATCCACGATGCTCATCCATTAACATCGGATGAGTTGTTTGAGCTGATCTGTCACCACAGAGCTAGCGTATCTACATAATTCTGCTTAAGCCGGTGCTATGGGCCGTGTGGATACTTCATAGTCTCCACATGAACATACGCAATAAAAGCGCGGCTGAGATACTATGACTACCTCCGATAATCCATCATATTCTCGGGTGTGGATGTTAGGTGCCGAGACATATGGTTGCTTTTTAGTCGCCAGACGTCATTTTTCCCCACCTCTTGCATATCTCTCCAACCAATCATATTACTCGTACGTATATTATCCGATGGGGATACGATATATCACATGGCTTTATGCTTAGGAATTTTAATGATGCATGGCATAATAATATTCAATGTTGAATATTGAATCATCTGGAAATCCGTTTGGGGATACAAAGATTATCCCCATTTGCTCCGCAGAAGCAAAAGCTATATTGTCGGCTTTGGAAGATATTTTGTCCACTAAAAGAACGAGAGATCCTGAAGGATCTTGGCGCCCACCATTGACCGATAATTGTAAGCTAATGACAAGAGGATCTTTTTGTCCATTGTTACTAAGAACAAACGATTGATTTGTAATTTTGTTTAAAGAATTTCGAATCTGAGCGAAAAAGGACATTGGAAAACACCAAGATATCATCTTTCTAAGTTTAAGGAGTTTCGAGATTTCTAGAAACTGTGCTTATATCGGTTTTTATAGTACAAGAGAAAAGAGCAAAGTTAGTCTGAAATTGAATGTCCGAAATTTTTTGCACGTGTCATCATTGGGTACTGGAACCGAAGACAAATCTCTTTGACCCTTTGGCATGAGCTCTGAAACATACTTGCGATTTTATAATTAGGAACGAATGCTTATTCTGTTCTGTTTACTGGGCTAGTTCGAGATATCTCTTTTAAGATACCATGCTCGAAAATAGTAAGATGGTACAATACTTAATACTCCTGATTATCTCCCTTGGATCGAAACACGCAGTAGTCTACAGTTGTCGAGTTGTAACGTTGTGTCACAAGAGCGACGTCCCTTCATGTAGCCGACCCGTCGGCAGACGAAACAGTGGGGCAGTTCACTGGACTAAAGAAAACTGATTTAAAATTTGAAGAAATACATTTTAATTCCGAATTATTTGAACCTCTTGATATGGAAGGTGAAGGTATGGATATTCTCTATAGTCACTATATAGAATATGTCCCACCGTTTGATCCGCCGACTCGTGTGATGCAACGTCACAACTCGGGAATACCGTATTAATTTGAAGCGTAACTTGGATTTTCGAATCAGACCAAAAAAGGTATGTTGCACAACTAGGCCCCATGTGAGCCCTGTGTACCAAATTTCAGAAAGATCCATGAAGTAGTTCATGAGAATTCACGATAACAATGTTTCAAGGGGAAATTCAAGATGGCCACCATCGGAGCAAAAAAACGGTATCTTGCACTGGACCACAAGGGGAACCTGTGTACCAAATTTGAGGAAGATACATGCAGTACTTCTAGAGAAATTACGATAACAAATTTTCATGGGGAAATCCAAGATGGGCGCCTGGTGGCCATACTGGGTTATCGAATCGGACCGAAAGGGGTATTTTGCACAACTAGACCCCAAGGGGAACCTATGTACAAAATTTGAGAAAGATCCATGCAGTACTTCCTGAGAAATCACGATAACAAAGGTGGCCATATTGGATTTTCGAAACGGAAAGAAAAAGGTTTCTTGCACAACTAGACCACAAGGGGAACCTGTGTACCAAATTTGACAAAGATCAATGAAGTACTTCCTGAGAAATCACGATAACAAAGTTTCATGGGAAAATCTAAGGTGGCGGCCTGGTGGCCATATTGGATTTTCGATTAGGACCGAGAAAGGTATCTTGCACAACTAGACCCTAAGGGGAACCCGTGTACCAAATTTGAGAAAGATATATTCAGTACTTCCTGAGAAATGACAATAACAAGATTTCATGGGGAAATCCAAGATGGCCGCCTTGTGGCCATACTAGATTTTTGAATCGGATCAGAAAGGTATCTTGCACAACCGGAGACCAATTGGAACCTGTGTACCAAATTTGAGAAAGATCCATGCAATAGTTCCTGAGAAATCGCGATAACAATGTTTCATGGGGAAATCCAAGACGGCCGCCTTGTGGCCATATTGGATTTTCGAGTCGGACCAGGAAAGGTATCTGGCACAACTAGACCCCAAGGGGAACCTGTGTACCGAATTTGAGAAAGATCCATCAAGTAGTTCCTGAGAAATCATGATAACAAGGTTTCATGGGGAAATCCAAGATGGCTGCCTGGTGGCCATATTGGATTTTAAAGTCGGGCCAGAAAAGGTATCTTGCACAACTAGACCCCAAGGGGAACCTGTGTTCCGAATTTGAGAAAGATCCATCAAGTAGTTCCTGAGAAATCATGATAACAAAGTTTCATGGGGAAATCTAAGATGGCCGACTGATTTTCGAATCGGACGAGAAACGGTATCTTGCACAACTAGACCATAAGGGGAACCTCTGTACCAAATTTGACAAAGATCCACACAGTTTTTCCCGAGAAATCACGATAACGAAGTTTCAAGGGGAAATCCAAGATGGCTACCTGGTGGCCATATTGGATTTTCGAATCGGACCAGAAAAGACATCTTGCACAACTGGACCACAAGGGGAACCTGTGTACCAAATTTGAGAAAGATCCATGCAGTAGTTCCTGAAAAATCATAAAATTTCATGGGGAAATCTAAGATGGGCGCCTGGTGGCCATATTGGATTTTCGAATCGGAGGAGAAAAGGTATCTTGCACAGCTAGATCCCAAGGGGAACCTGTGTACAATATTTGAGAAAGATCCATGTTGTAGTTCCTGAGAAATCGCGATAACAAATTTTCATGGGGAAATCCAAGATGGCTGCCTTGTGGCCATATTGGATTTCCGAATCGGACCAGAAAAGGTATCTTGCACAATTAGACCCCAAGGGGAACCTGTGTACCAAATTTGAGAAAGATCCATGCAGTAGTTCCTGAGAAATCGCGATAACAAGGTTTCATGGGGAAATCCAAGATGGCCTCCTTGTGGCCATATTGGATTTTCGAATCGGACCATTAAAGTTATCTTGCACAACTAGACCCCAATTGGAACCTGTGTACCAAATTTGGGAAAGATCCACACAGTAGATCCTGAGAAATCGCGATAACAATGTTTCATGGGGGAAATCCAAGATGGCTGCCTGGTGGCCATATTTGATTTTCAAATCGGACCGGAAAAGGCATCTTGCACAACTAGACCCCAAGGGGAACCTGTGTACCGAATTTGAGAAAGATCCATGCAGTAGTTCCGAAGAAATCGCGATAACAAGTTTTCATTGGGAAATCCAAGATGGCCGCCTTGTGGCCATATTGGATTTTCGAATCGGACCAGGAAAGGTATCTTGCACAATTAGACCCCAGTTGGAACCTGTGTACCAAATTTGAGAAAGATCCATGCAGTGGTTCCTGAGAAATCGCGATAACAAAGTTTCATGGGGAAATCCAAGATGGCCGCCTTGTGGCCATATTTGATTTTCGAATCGGACCATAAAAGTTATCCTGCACAACTAGACCCCAAGGGGAAACTGTGTACCAAATTTGAGAAAGATCCATGCAGTAGTTCCTGAGAAATCGCGATAACAAGAATTGTTTACGGACGGACGACAGACGGACGGACGACGGACGACGGACCACGGACGAGAAGCGATTTGAACAGCCCACCATCTGGTGATGGTGGGCTAAAAACATATGTCGTATTCTCAGATTCACTCTCATGCCTTCGAGCTATTAATAGTGGAACTTCAACTAATCCCACCATCTTGAATATTCTGCAAATATATGACTGTAGATTTGATCAACAGATTGATATTATGAAAATATTGCCTTGTTTTGAGGGGAATATGCAGTTTTGTTGCCCCGAGGATGTGCATATTGCCCGAGCCGCAGGCGAGGGCAATATGCACAGCCGAGGGGCAACGAAACTGCATATTCCCTCACAACAAGGCAATAATTTCATTATTATATTTATCAACTTAACTCTGTGCTAATCTATTATCTCTCGGGCAAAATAATGTTTTATGTTTATTTTGGAAGAGCGCAATCCTTCTGAGTTGATTGCTTTCAGTGGGCAATCGCCAGCAACATTATTTTTCATGCACGAGATTCCACGGATTCGGAGCTGCTTCACTACTATCGTGTAAATCTCGCAACGCAGGTATAGTTGTTCGATGCCGCTTGTTAGTTACTCCAATAATGTGCTTGGGTACCATTCTACTTACAATTAGATGGGGGGAGATAATTTATTTCTGCTGTGTTCTCCAGCTTAAATCAACTCGACGAACTGCTCCGTGATCGGCTATTCGCAGCGCGACTGAGAGAACGGGACGACCTCTGGTGTAATTATCTCCCTTTAGTGTATATTCCATGGGGGTGGAATATGCAGTTTTATTGACCGGGGAATATGCAGTTTTATCTCATTACAATTTATATAGGGAGACACTCTAATAAATATAATAATGTGTTTTGTTGGTTGCCCAGTCACGTTGGCATCAAAGGTAATATTTCAGTGGGACCTGCATATGGCGTATACATATCTCGCCTAGTAGCATTTGCTATATCCCGTGTTAAATGTGACGATTTTAATCAACGTCACAAAACATTGTTGCAGAAACTTATAAAACAGGGCTATTCCAACAAGCGCCTCCACTCAAATTTTCTCAAATTTGGCGATACATATCGCATGCGGATAGCAAAATACGAACGTATCGTGCAAGATCTATGGCGTTACGTTTCCTAACTTGTGTCTAACCCCGCTTAACCCGGGGCTCATATGAACGGTCACAATCAAAGCGCGACTGAGATACATCATTCTCTAGATAACGACTTTACAACGAATATTATGGATTAAGAATACTGATCAGCGATACGGATTTTATATTTTTGTAACATCATGATGTCTTGTCGGCATCATTGAAAACTGTTGACCGCTCCTCTCTTGCAGGAAACTAGCCTATGTTTATGTATACCATGATTGTCTTTTTGAATTTGGTGCTAATACTGTTATATGGATATGGAATAGGTCTTTGGATTATGGACGCGGATATTCTTTAATGGACGACGGCTGAATTATGAATGACGGACTAGACGCTTGTATACTGAGGTTGATAGAATGGCTAAGGCAGCCCTATATAATCAGGTTGATCATGTTGGAACCCCATATAGCGATCTCGGACCCTCTATCTGTACTTATGTGAGAAAGCTGTTTCAATCTTTATGGGATGCTGTGAATAATATTAAGAAACTTCATGAGTTCAAAAAAACTGTAGGCTATATTCATCTGAACAGCCAGAACGTTCGCGATCAATCCATGATCAGGCGATGTAGAATCGGCCATACACGATTAACTCACGAACATTTACTGAAAAAAAAAGAGCCAGTCCCAAGGTGTATTCCATACCACAAAGATCTCGCGTCGAAGCATATTCTTATCGGCTGTATAGATTTTAAGATTGTGAGAGATTCTTTTCATCGAGCGACTACTTTGGAAGATCGTTTTGGTCGGGTGAGGGAGGACTGTGTCTTAAGTTATTTGAGAGAAATCGGTTTGTTGCATAAGTTTTAATGTGTGTATGTTTTAATGCGTTGGATTACTAAGTTATTAACTTGAATACTTAGAATTTTGTTTATGACATTTAGGATACAAGTGCCTAGTCTTTCATTCAATTTTCGGCCGTCGTCCATTAAAGAATTTCAGCGTCCATAATCAAAAGACGTAATTCATATTACTTACCAAATAAAAAAACAAGTCATAGTATCCAATGAAATAGGTTAGTTTCCTGCAAGAAAGAAGAGGTCAACAGTTTTCAATGTTGCCGGCAAGTCATGATGTTCCAAAAATATAAAATCCGTATCGCTGATCGGCATTCATAATCCATATGATTTTTGTTTTATATTCGTTATCTAGAGTATGATGTATATCAGTCACGTTTTGATTGTGCATTCATATGAACACCTTGAGGATCTTGAAATAAAAGAATGTCTTGTGACGTTGATTAAAATCTTTTCATTTAACACAGGATACAACGGATGCTGCTAGGCGAGATATGTATATGCCATATGTAGGTCTCACTGCAATATTAATATCCAGAAAGGGATAGTTAACGATGTCGAAATTGTAATCTTCTCTTTTGTCATAATTTCGACGAGAGAGAAGGCCCGCTACATTTTTATAGAGATATAGGTCTAAATATGGTGTACAGTTAAGGCAATCTGTAGTTTCTTCCAAATACAGTCTAGGTTGATATATATCCGTCACTGCGTCATTTGTATAGAAATTATCCATACGGAGTGGATCGTCTATATAGCGTTTGGTGAATGAGAATGATCGGGTTTTGAAAGAGCCTCCATATAGTCTTACCATTAATGAACTAAGACGATCAATAATGTTCTAATGGGGAACTTTAGTATAAAGAGTCAAGAAATCCTATGTGGATACATGTCTGTACGGTATGTTTCCTTTCGCATCAAGTTGTCCCGCAAGACCTTCCACATGAACACTCACAGTAAAGCCGTGGCTGAGATATAAATCATCACCGGGGTTTTTTTTCTTGTGACGGTTGTAGATATGCTATCAAAATGTTGGGGTCATATGATTTATTGTCAGTACGCTGGCATCTCTATCCACCGCGCTTATATATTGCGTTTGTTATCTGTATATGGCGAGATTCTGCTGGTGAACGTTTCGTCTTCGAGAATTGTCCCCTGTATGAATCATTGTGATTGCGACTGTGGCTAACATGGTGGAAAATGAAGCACTTGGCCGTCGTCGGGTCTCACAGACGTGTGTTCTGAATAAGAACTTGTATTCTACTTATGTTATTGCCGCTGAGCCATTTCTTCATCTAACGCATAAATAGTTCATCACTTTGCATCAAGTATCAGGGATATTGCATCATTGCTCTTGGTTACTTGCATCCACTACCGCTGAAGCTGATGTTATTGGCCGTATGGTCATGTCATTTACTATATACACATGAGAAGCTCCAATAAAAGCGTGGCTGAGATACAGTTCATCTTGTCAGTACGCCGGTATCTTGTTCCGCCACCTGTATATGTTCATTCACATTCCTAAACAAAATAAATAATTGAAATTCGCGATCTTGACTTGTGGATATATGAGGGGAAGACGATGTGTTGGAAAACAAAATTGAGGTCAAAGTGGGAGGTCACATTGGCCCATTAATCAGGAAATCAATGAAATTCATATTGTTTATTTTTAAAGAAAGGATACAGCTATGAGATCAGATATACCAGGTATTGATATTGTGGTAAACATATCAAACGTCAGGGTCACTGGACAGGTAACTAAAGAACATTGTCTGTGCTATTCTTTCATTTAAAGTGATCAAACTTCGAGAATACATCATGCGTAAGACAATCGAGTTTATTGAAGTTGGAAGTCAATAAAAAAAGTATCCCGTACAATATCGTTTTCAAGGCAATCTGATATAATTGATTGTTTTATTGCAGTTGAACTGTTGTTCGTCTGGCATATGTTGTGATTTGGAGTACAGATTTATTTACAGGCGAATAATGCGTCTTTTCAGAAAGGATATACATTTGGTTGACAACTTCTTTCATTCAGTCATCACCCACATTCCGGCATTTCGAAATACTTCTATTGTGGTTTGTTCTATACTGGAGCAGAAATGCTGTATCCATGTAATTTTTGGACTGGGTATATACTTTTTGATTTTAGTCATCCCCCGAGTGTCTTCGTTTTTAATTCTCTGTCAAAATAAGCTTGACATGCTTACTACACAAATCTACATTTCCTATATGCACCATATATTGGAAGTATTCTTCAGAATGGAATCCATTTCAATATACAAGTATGATGGATTACAAATTATCGAGTCGGTGGTGGCCCTTAATCTGTCACAACATGTTGCGGCTGACAACAGGTATTTCAACGGTCGCAAGTATAAACTAACCGATCTGACAATTAAGGATAAGGGCAATTATCCTATCCTACATATGTACTGGCGATCACCTTTATCACGAGGTTAGAAAAAGTGGAGCACACCCTGGATTGTTCAGCCCTCAAACTGGTTATGGCTATCCATTTTATGTATTGTAGTTTCGTGTCCAATCTGGCTGGGTTATGTATATGATGACAAGTGTGGACTGTGTATTAAAATGGTTACTTCCTCACCAACCATGTGGAAGCAAGCTGCTGAGTCATGTGCAGACGACCGAGCGCAACTGGCGAAAATAGATTCACAGCTGAAGCAAGATTTTATTGAGTCTTTAATATTAGCAGGTAAGGTGGTGCATACATACAACGGTTTAAATAATGGGCTGAGAGGGAATTTGCTATCTCTCGAAGTATCTGTGAGTGGTAGGCAATGTTCAGGGGACTGAACATTCAACTATATGCTCAGACAGAAACATTATCAAGAGATACAATTTTTCGAAATGAGAGCTAATAGTCGTGGTATAACTTTGAATCTGTTTGCAAAAATTAGGTACAGAGTGTTCACCGAAATTCGCAATGTAAATAATTTAGTTGAGTTCTGGACATTTTTTCTTCCTAAAGCGCATGAACTTAATCACAATTACGAACAAATATTGAAAAAGTCTTTCAGCCAAACGTACAGCCTGGGGAATTTCAGTCTTTTGATTCCATGAAAAAGCATATTCCAGTGAATTCCTCCTCCCATAAATGTGATATACACAACAATAACGTTAAGTCCATTTAAATTATCTGACGATTCATTGGATATGATGTATCAGTTATAGGTGCCTTCTGTTCTGAATCTAGACGATGGCTTTGAATTAGGATAAGTTTCCTGAACTTCACATATGAGTTGTATAATAAGTCTTTCGATTATTGATGGAGAAATTCTTGTACGACGGTTGAATATTGAATGTCGGATCTGACGCTTGCTATTTCAAGTTAGTGTATACTTAGGGCACACATAAGGTTTGCACGCCATATTTGTCTGTTGCATTCCGGAACCTTGGGATAATCCAACGAAATCGTGTTTATAGCAGCGGTTCAGTTCAAAGGTGAAAAGGTGTCATTTATGTAAGACGGCAGAGCGGAATCTTGCCGAAATTTAGAAGGGTGACCCGCATAAATGCATGAAATGTACGAATTACAAGCGTCTAGTCCGTCATCCATAATTCAGCCGTCGTCCATTGGAGAATATCCGCGTCCGTAATCCAAAGACCTATTCCATATTCCATATAACAGTATTAGCACCAAATTCAAAAAGACAATCAAAGCCAAACTTTATCAATAGCAATCTGAGAGATCGAAATCAACAGTAGAGGGGGGGGGGGGCGACACTAGGCGCTTTAATTCAACATATCCTTCTAAATTATATACAGACTGGAGGCTAAAGCTTTGAATGCCATATATATATATATGCTGTTTTACATTTCAGTCGCGCCGGTACGGCCATATTACATTGGATTGAACGATCAGAAATCAGAGGGGAATTTTGTCTGGACGGATGGTACACAGAAGAAGTATGATCATTTTGAGTTGTCTAACCCGAATGGAATGGGCAATTGCGTAAAAGTGCGCAGGGTTGATCAGTTCTGGGGTGACTTTTCATGCAGCAGAAACTTTGCATTTATTAGTGAAGTTAAATATCTGTAAACATACAACTGAGGAGTCAGACCCATGTTTAGTTTCAGCATAACGGGCGTTCTCTATTTGTCTGTTTGTCTGTTCATCAGTCAACACTCGGTTCAGATCTACGTCAAATACCTGGTTGAAAGGCTAGCTATCACATTTATAGTAAGAGTTGTTTTCTTGGATCGTTCACATGCTTTTCTGGTGTAAATTCGAATATAATTCGCCTTGGAGAAGAATGGAATAGATGCTATTGGGGACATTGTTTTATCCACCGCTGTATGCGTCTGGGGGCTTTCTAAGCTCTGGCAGATTGACAGATTTGGTGCATTTGTCTGGAAGTCTATTACAACGGAGACTGATTGTTTAATTTCCTGACATATGTTTAACTACGGTTAAAAGAAATTTATCATAAATGATCAGAGGAGATTTTAGGTACCCTGCGACGGTAAATACACCAGAAGGTGAATCATGGATTATGATAGAGAAGTTCCTATCGACTGATTGTTCCACACTCAAATACTGAACTACGAACCTGTATTCAGATTTCTTATTATTGTTCGAATTATTCGGGTTCCAAGCAATTTGCTGGAGCTCGAGAACACTGTTAACTGTTTCTTTCTTGCAGAAAACCATCCACCATGTTTATGTGTATTATGATGATGTTTTTTAACAATTTCGCAGTTTTTTTAATGGACGACTGAATACCGCATGATAGAATAGACGCTTGTATTTCAAGTAACGGATTTCGACGGGAAAACTAGCTGTGTATATGTTATCGGACACGGGGATACAACAAATGATCATTTCGAGACCGAAAATTATCTACGTTGCCATGGCAATTAACGCCAGTAGATGGCGCTTTTGGCCAAAATTTCAAATTTGATTGATCGCTTCTATATTTCGCAGGAAGGTACATCAGGTTGTGCGAGTGCAAATTTGAGGTTCGATTTATTTTTTACACACCGAGGCGTTTGACGACCATCTTGGATTGATGCAAATATCTTTAAATATCTTGTTTGACGAAATCACTGAGCTGATCGACTCGAAACGTGGTACACATGATCGATGGGACGAGCATACAAACGATACTTATAAACAAGAATCCCAGAAACAAAAGGGCCACCATCGACCAATCAAAATTTTAGGATTTTCCAGTAACGAATATTGACGGGAAATGTGACAAAATTTGTATTGGTCGAAGCCTTTGGTGGTCATCTTGGCGACCATCTTGTTGTCCGAAACAACAGAACCGATCATCCCATACCTTGGGATATATCATCTATAGATTGGGCTCTCTCTACTATTGTAATCAAATGTTGCTGCGTAACAAAAAATGGTCAATCAAATTTGTAGGCTTTTAAAAAAGAAAACGGCTTTATGTATGTTATTGGACATACCGATGAAACCTGAACGAGTCTCAAAGTTGGAAATTGCACCGATTGGAATAAAAGGGCCCAAAAAGGGCGAATTGGGCGCTAATAAAACTATGGATTTGGACAGCCAAAGTGGGTACATGTTTGTTGTGGAATACCGCGATGACGAATTTGGTGCTTTCGGATTGGAACTACAATGACATTAGAACAATGGTCCAGTTTTCATTATTTTAGTAATATCTCGGCGACGATTATATGTAAACATGCATCATGTAATATTATGCTGCTTTTTGTAAATTACTATGAAGGGTTCAGTTTTCGTTATTTTGGCTACATATCGACAACAAATCAAGGTAAATGTGTGTAACTTGCATCATATTACTTCTAACGTTGTAACATTATGATGCAATGGGAATTATTATGCAGGGCCCAGTTCTCGTTATTTTGTCTAAATCTATACGACACATATCAGTAAATGTATGGAACTTGCATCGAATCTCCTCTGATATTATAACATTACGCTACTGTGGTGAATTATTATCAAGGGTTCAGTTTTCGTTAGTTTGGTTATATCTATGCAACACATATTGATACAGGTGTTGAACTGCATCTTGACTTCAACATGTATGAGGATACTGATATGACGAATTGATTATTCAGGGTGAAGCAATATATTGTCGGTTTTATGTGAATAATTGATTATCCAGTGTGAACATTAGCACTTGTTAAATTCGTGGCGTCTTATATGAAGAAATGCATTGTTATGCTGTACATTGGTTACAGGTATTCAGATCATAAATTTGTTTAAATGGTTTGGATAGGTGATATCTTGTGCATGTGGAAGCGGTAGTTGCTGCATAATTTGTGTTCTTGCGCTGGTACACACGAAGTGAGTGGAATGTTCTCACAAGTTTGTCATATCTGCGGATGGCAAAGTTTGAATATGAATTAACTGGTTTGGAGTTGATCGGCTATTAAACCTCTGGAATGTGCGATTCCAGTCAGTGTGTTTGTGTGTGGAGACAGAACTCTGTGTGATGGCTTGGTAGGGAGCGCCCAGATGTTGTGTGCGTGAACCGTGGAATTTGAGGGTGTCTAAATATATGTCCTGATGGTACTATAGCAAATCTTGCTGAGAAGGAGCAACCCGATGTGAGTGTTGTCCTGTGAAAGTAAGCTCGATGGCTACAGTTATACCCGTGTGTGACGCGGATGCAGGAGGTGCAATTAAACAGGTATATGTCGATAATTTCGTCAGTACCAGTACTGCAGTTAATGGAACTGGAACACAGGTATGTGATTGAATTCTGGTTGTGTTCGCGTAAACAAGGCGATGAATGAAGTTGTGCGCGAATTCATATTATTCGCGGTGAAGTAATTTTATTCGTGTATTCCTGGGATATCAAGATTTCGGAACAATAGATTTTGGACAAAATTAGACTGTATGGATTACAAGGCAAAGGTAAAGGCTACAGACTTTGAACTTCGAACAATTTAATGCACGCAGTAAATGAAGGACTTATCAGCAGCATATAGACTATCAGCAGCATATAGGTATTCCAATGGGTACTAATTGTGCACCCCTGTTGACTTACCTGTATCTGTTCTCTTATGAATATGACTATATGCAGGCTCTTTCAAAAACCGATCCACTCAAAGCCCGTTCCTTCTCATTCACCAAACGCTATATAGACGATCTTCTCGCTGTGGATAATCGCTAATTAAATGACGCAGTGAAGGATATATATCCACCTTCACTGGATTTGAAGGAAACTACAGATAGCCCTACAGGTACATCATATTTAGATCTATATCTCTATAAAAACATCGTAAATTTTCCTTTTCTGGACAGTAATATTCCAGTGGGACCTGCACATGGCGTATACATATCTCGCTTAGTAGCATTTGCTAGATCCTGTGTTAAATGTGACGGTTGTAATCAACGTCACAAAACATGGTTGCAGAAACTTATAAAACTGGGCTATTCCACCAAGCGCCTCCACTCAAAGTTTCTCAAATTTGGCGATACATATCGCATGCGGATAGCAAAATACGAGCGTAGCGTGAAAGATCTATGCCGTTACGTTTTGCGACTTGTGTCTAATTCCGCTTAACCCGGGGCTAGGGGCCGTAAGAACCCATGTACTTCAAGATTGTCATGATGCTCATATGAACAGCCACAATCAAAGCGTGACTGAGATACATCATTCTCTAGATGAAGACATTACAACGGTTATTATGGATTAAGAATACTGATCAGCGATACGGATTTTATATTTTTGGAACATCATGATGTCTTGTCGGCATCATTGAAAACTGTTGACCGCTTCTCTCTTGCAGGAAACTAGCCTATGTTTATGTATACTATGATTGTCTTTTTGAATTTGGTGCTAATATTGTTATATGGAATATGGAATAGTTCTTTGGATTATATGGACGCGGATATTCTTTAATGGACGACGGCTGAGTTATGAATGACGAACTAGAGGCTTGTAATTCAAATGAACTGAATTTCTGACATACGGTAGCCCGAAATGTATTTGAAGTTGGATCATGGTTATGAATGACGGACTAGACGCTTGTAATTGTATTAGTAGGCCAACCGCTACGTTATTAGTCGTATTCTCAGGTCGACTATGATTTGTTATATTGAATACAATTTTTTTGCAGAATATCAGTTGTTGGTTTATTCCATTCTGGAACCCGGGGCCACAGATTAGTTTGTGACATTTTGGGGGCTTGTCCGTCCAAACAATTGACGTTCAAAATATTCAAATTTAGAACGGTTGTTCTGGTCAACACTGAAAGTAGAAGACTTGCATGATTTCATTGCATACACATTATGTCTGTTATTAGGGTAGGCATTTTTTTTGTAGCGCGATGGCGTTTACTGGAGGTTTAACTTTGGTCGAGGCTATAGCTCATGGTATCAGTGAAAAAACATATTTAGATTTAGTTGACAAACAAATAGCTGAAAAGGACAAAGAAAGAGAGGGTAGGAAACTAGATTGAGAATTTCACATAAAGGAAACTGAGCTACAACTAAAAGCTGATGAATTAGAATTAGACCGGAATTAGACAAGTCTGTTGATGAGGGACAAAAATCAGACGGTTATAAAGGCCCTAAAATCCCACGTTTCACGGAGGGTGAAGACGTTGACATTTATTTGACAACGTTTGAAAGATTAGCAGAGGCACATGGATGGTCAAAAGAAACTTGGGTTACAAAATTAGCCGCAGTTTTATCCGGTAAAGCCTCGGAGGCATATTGTAAATTGAGTGTAGAAGATAGCAAAGATTATGATACAGTTACAAAGGCCATATTGATGAGATATGAATACACTGCCGAAACGTATAGGTCAAAATTCCGGTCTTGTTAACAAAGATATGATGAAAGTTCTTCTCAGTTTGCCGCTAGGGCGGATGGATTTGCTCAAAGATGGTAGGAGTTATCTGACATGGCGAAATCATTACATGAATTAATATTGATGGAACAACGAACTGATTGTAGCCGAAGAGAACATTAGAGAACAGGCACCCGAGTCATTATCAGATTTAATAAAATTAGCTGATACATATTTGGTAGCTCATGGAAGGGGGCCTAAAGATGTAAAATCTGGATTCAAAGGAAAATGGAAAACGGATCAAACACAGGTTTTTGGAAATCAAAATGCTCGTCAAGGCATGGATGGGAGGCGTAGAGACTTTGGTCAAATAACTTGAACACACGCACCCACTCATACAAAGTCATTTAAAACAAACAAAAAAACAACCACAATACAATGAAGTCACACTAAATTCCCATGCAGCTGGTATTTGGAAGTTTTGAGAATATTATTGCTCGAAATTGTTCGGATCAGTTCAAATATTGTCACAAGTACACCAGCCCCGATAGAACACCAGACCAGTTCGAAAAGTCAAACGACTTTAGCGCAATAAAATCACGAATTACCTTAGATTAGGGCTCAACAGCAATCACTAAGACTTGCCCTATACTCGTCAGCCACTCGTATGTCAAGATATAGCGTATTTTCGGTTGTATCGTAAAGTGAACATAATCGAAACATCTCAAAGATCGGTTTTTCTTGAAACTCAACTACCTAGATAAAGGACTGGATATTATTAATTTACCTGGAATCCTGAATGATCCAGAGGTACGCAACGCTGTATCAAACTATTATAAGTTCACAGAACCTCCTTGCATTTCATACCTTGATGTGGTGAGTGATAAGGACCTAAAATTACTCCTGATGAAAGGACCTAAATATAGAGAGCCGAGACGAATAAATCTGAAGGCCGACCAGAAGATAGTCCTGTCTGCATTGGAACAGTACGTTATTGATTGGTCTAAGCGAGAAAAAGTTGAACCTACATTACTCGCTGATTGGCTGGACCTCACCAAGAGCAAGGTCGTTGAAACAATCGCCATATTGACAGAAGTACTCTTCCACAAGCAAAACAAGTACTGGGAAACCTCAATTCGCAAAAAGTTCTAGCAAATCTCCAGAGTAAATTCGTCATAGTCCCAGCAGACAAAGCTCCAAATAATATAATATTCATATGTAAATATTACTATTACCAGGTGCTGGTTAAAGAATTGAGTGTGGACATATCATCATCAAATACGTCTACTTACTCCCAAACTGCATTTACTCTGGAAGATTTATTTAACAATCACAAAACGTTTCCAAGGGAAAGAGGTATTTGTCTTCCAACCAATCATAACGACATACCAAAAGTATACTGGACTCCAAAAACGCACAAATCACCATACAAAGCTAGATTCATTGCTGGTTCTAGAAGCTGCACCACCAAGCTTCTTTCAACCCTATTGACGAGGGCCCTTCAGGAGGTAAAAGTATTTTGGGAAAGATATTCCGCCACTATTTCTAAAAAACTCTGGCGTTGAATGTATGTGGATATTGAAAACCTCAAAATGTCTTACGGAAGAACTTGATACTAAATGTCACATACCGTACAGACCGTATCCACATGGGATTTCTCGACTCTCTATATCACAATCCCGCATCAGGACCTTTTTGACCGTCTAAGTTCATTAATAGTATATGTGTTCAAAAAACCCCATCGTAGAGATATTAATGTCGGAAGCCATAAAGCATTCTTTAGCTCTATTACATACGAGAGATATCATTCATGGGATGTTTCTTTGTTTATAGAGTTGCTTGAATTTCTCATTAAAAATATCTATGTGAAATTTGGCAACACAATATATCAGCAGCATATAGGTATTCTAATCGGTACTAATTGTGCACCCCTGTTGGCTGACCTCTATCTGTTCTCTTATGAATATGACTATATGCAGGCGTTTTCAAAAACCGATCCATTCAAAGCCCGTTCCTTCTCATTCACTAAACGCTATATAGACGATCTTCTCGCTGTGGATAATCGCTATATAAATGACGCAGTGAAGGATATATTTCCACCTTCACTGGATTTGAAGGAAGCTACAGATAGCCTTTAATACAGGCACATCACATTTAGATCCATATCTCTATAAAAATGAAGCGGGCATTCTCTCGCGTCGACATTATGACAAAAGAGATGATTACAATTTCGACATCGTAAACTATCCTTTTCTGGACAGTAATATTTCAGCGGGACCTGCATATGGCGTATACATATCTCGCCTAGTAGCATTTGCTAGATCCTGTGTTAAATGTGACGATTTTAATCAACGTCACAAAACGTTGTTGCAGAAACTTCTAAAACAGGGTTATTCCACCAAGCGCCTTCATTCAAAGTTTCTCAAATTTGGCGATACATATCGCATGCTGATAGCAAAATACGAGCGTAGCGTGCAAGATCTATGGCGTTACGTCTCGTAGCTTGTGCCTAATTCCGCTTAACCCGGGGCTAGGGGCCGTATGAACCAAATGTACTTCAAGATCCTCATGGTGCTCATATGAACAGGCACAATCAAAGCGTGACTGAGATACATCATTCTCTAGATGACGACTTTACAACGATTATTATGGATTAAGAATACTGATCAGCGATACGGATTTATATTTTTGGAACATCATGATGTCTTGTCGGCATCATTGAAAATTGTTGACCGCTTCTCTCTTGCAGGAAACTAGCCTATGTTTATGTATTCTATGATTGTCTTTTTGAATTTGGTGCTAATACTGTTATACGGAATATGGAATAGGTCTTTGGATTATGGACGCGGATATTGTTTAATGGACGATGGCTGAATTATGAATGACGGACTAGACGCTTGTAACACAGACTGAACACCATGCTGATCACACCGTACATTATACAGACCGCGCGTCATGTCGATCACTTCGACGTTGCAGCGTTGAGCGGTAATACGCCGTTTTCCTCAGATTTGCTGTAAACACGGAATTCACACAGAATACCCCCGCTGATTATGTCGACCCGGAAGTTCACACAGACTACTCCCGCGTACAAGGTCACTACGGAAGCTCACCAAGACTCCTCCCGCTGACCATAATTCACATAATTCAGCATACAGCTTCGCAATCCAACGGCCTGAACTAGTCGCTCCACACACGCCGGCCTATACCATCACCTATATAAATTCCAAAATACGTACTGTAGAATTTATCCAAGACTGCTATACAAATCCCTATCTTCCATTTAATTAATCCTCAAGTAGACAGGTCGATGACGTCAGGAATGGCGGCTGTTTTTGAAGTGTGAACGAAACTGAAAGACTTTTTCCGACACACAATACTTACCGAAAATAAAGCAAACTTACCTAAAACTTGCATAAATGTGTAGTCTGCACATTACATTATCTAAAAAACAACACTTGGGCGATTGCTGGTCTCTTTTGAGGCGATAAATGACAAGGATTCACAGCGGTACGTTTGTCGACCTCCCGCCTCCTTCGCCATTTCTGGGATCAACGTAATGATCACGAATTGGGTTGATGACGTCACTTACTTGGGAACTTTTGTAAAAAAGATAATTATGAAGATGCATTCCCAGAAATAAGAAATGAATACTAAATTACTCATTATTGTCAATAACATTGATTGAGCTTCCTTTTTAAGTGATAAATAGAATCTACCAAAAAATAAAGATATTAACATTTGACACAGACATCGACAGTGCAAGAAAGAAATGATCAGGACTGATTAATGAATAATACTGATTTTATAGATGAAATTTGGCTGGAAAATTTATAGTCTTCATTGTTATTGGTTTTATACGAATTTTTGGTGAAATACGTATAGAGTGCATCGCGTATTAAATGAGATAAAATGGCAGACGACGGGAACGGTAGTGATGCGACTTGGAGAGACGAAAATACTAATTTATGGACCCAGTATGACTTCGATCGTTTGATTGAAGCATTGCAGGCACCAGGTAAGTTATGTAGATTGATTGAAACGTAGTTTTAATAGATTTGACTGTAGGATTGATCAGATTGAGGGCGAAACAGCAAGGCGTAGTGTTAATCTCACGAATATTCAGTACGACTCAAGGCCGCAAATGGTAAAAGAGGCTCTCGATGGTGAAAGTCAATGTTCATGTAGTCGCCATAAAATAAATAATGATGATAAAGTGATGAAATTTTTAACATTTACGGACACGTAGATGCAAATTACTATGAAATAAGTAAAAATGAGCAAAGGTGGTATGGAAATACTGCAATAAACCACTTTGCAAATTAATTGAATTTTCTTGTGTCAATTGAATCCCGGGACTGATGGGTGGGGTAGGGTCACGGTGGGTACTGGGCTAGGGTGGAGTCGGGGAGGGGGGTGAGGTGGCGGGGTCGCAAGGACACATAAAGTCCTGATCAGCCACAATCGCCAGCCCCTGTGTGTAGTAGTGTAAAAACGACAGAATCGGTATACTATTTTTTGGCGAATTTAACCCGGAGTAATTTTGCTTCCTCATCAGTCCTCGGGGGGGATACAATTGACACATTCATGGGATATATAATTCAATAATTCCATTAGTAAGCTTACAAATATTTACAAATTTAATATTAAATAATATAAATATAATATTAATAACTAAAATATTACAAATATACTTATTATGATAATATCCTGGTATTATGCAGAATTCTGGTTGCCACAAAGCGTTGTGAGTTATGGTCTTTTAAATGAGATCATTCTGCAAATCGAAGGTAACGGTTTGCTTCAGAGCACTCTCACCAACATACTAATGGTGCTGAAACCTGAAATACCTGTTAAAAGCATACCACTCTTTGCAAATATAAAGAGAAAATTAAAGGCCAATTCGACAGACATGCAGATGACCGTTGCATGGACAGAACCTGATCATGGTCATTCTGTCGGACCATTGTGTGCCTCGCAACACATCACACCAGCATTTCTCGATGGACTTGAGGAGATTAGGTCACCCCCAGCGGTAACAAATGGCGTTATCTTAGAGTTAAGGAACTACTGGTGGCGGAAGAAGCTACAGTGGAAAGTCTTTAATCGTTGGATGCAACAATTGGGAATTTCAATGTCAGTGGGAAATATACGCCAGAAAGTCAACTACTTGCAACAGCAATAATTCAAGTTATTGAGGAAGAATAACGTTCCAGAAACTAAGGAGCAGCTGAAAGCTCAGTTCATTTCAATCCGAGAAAACAGTGAAAACAGGGAACCCAGTGACATACCGGTACATGTACCTGATGCTATTGTGGTAAAAGTTTAAACCAGCACGCCACATACACAAGGTCATTCTCCGGTCATGCAATCTCGCAACGAAATCTCGGTACCGGAAGCAGAAAACCAAGACACCATCAGCAATGACGAATTTTCACAAAGCTTGCAGGATTAGATTCGTCCCTCTCAAACTTACTTGGTGACTGTCAGTTAACAGAGCGAGGAGAACAGACAGAGGTAAGATATACACAGTTGACGGAGGAGCTGGCCCGTTGTAAAGAGCAGTTGGAGTTGCCCAAGGCTAAGCTGAGACAAACCAAGAAGAACAGTGTCAGGAGAGAAGAGCGAAGAAACAGCCAGATTGAAAAGCAAAGAACAACAATTAGTAACTTGCAGGCGACCATTTAACACATGGAGGATGTCTGTGACAATGCTCGTCTGGAGACGAGGACGGCTGAATAGGGGAGCACCTATTACGAAGGAAGATGTAGGTCGTTGAAGGAGGAAGTGAAGAAGCAGAAACAAAATGCTGATATCGCTGGTCATCTGTTGAAATCAAAAGAAGATGAACTAAGCAGGGTCGTCGACCATTTGCATTCCATCTTGGAGGGCAAGTTGCAAATAGAGTGCTTTTCAGATGGCAGGTATTCAGATGACATCCGCCAAACGATGATGGCTCTTGGAAGTTTGGGCCTAGGAACTAAGAGCATTGTTCGTGTTATTGATACTGTGGCATCCGGTCTGTTTGGTGTGGCAATCCCAAGTCTACCATCAGATACAACAATCAAACATTTGCTTATGGAGGCCAACATTATTGGGAAGATGCAGGTATATGAAACACTACTCAAGGAGAAGAATACTACACTGCATGCTGATGGTACCACTGATCACCAACGACACTTTTTTGCGTACCAAGTGGCAACAGTAGGTCAAACATACGCCGTAGCTGTAACAGAAACCGTGCACAGTGGCACGGACACTCAGCTTCAGGAGTTACAGAGGGTGGTGAAAGAGTTTGCTTCCCTCATTGCGACAAACGACGACGAGAGTGCATCAATGTAAGCCAAAATGTCGATCTCTGTTAAAAATTTGATGTCAGACCAACACATCATGAACAAGCAGTTTAAGGAAGAATTTGAAGATCTGCGTAGGTGTCTGTTGCAGAGGTGTGAGGATCAGTGGAATTGTCTAGATGATGATGCACGAAAGGAGACCGTGAAGCTTAATCAGTTAATTTGCTTCTTTCACGTTCTTCTGGGGTTGGCAGATGCCGCAGAAGATGCCCTTGCAACATATGAAGACATCTTGACTGCTGCAGGAACCCTTCCTTTGGGCCGTCACAAAGAGAATCCCGAGTGCAGGCGAGACAATTACAAGCGTCTGGTCCGTCATTCATAATTCAGCCGTCGTCCATTAGAGAATATCCGCGTCCATAATCCAAAGACCTATTCCATATTCCATATAACAGTATTAGCACCAAATTCAAAAAGACAATCATAATATACAAAAACATAGGCTTGTTTCCTGCAAGAGAGAAGCGGTCAACAGTTTTCAATGATGCCGGCAAGACATCATGATGTTCCAAAAATATCAAATCCGTATCGCTGATCAGTATTCTTAATCCATAATATTCGTTATAGAGTCGTCATCTAAAAATGATGTACCTCAGTCACGCTTTGATTGTGACTGTTCATATGAGTACCATGAGGATCTTGAAGTACATGGGCTCATACGGCCCCTAGCCCCAGGTTAAGCGGAATTACACATGTTACGAAACGTAGCCCCATAGATCTTGCACGCTACGTTCATATTTTGCTATCAGCATGCGATATGTATCGCCAAATTTGAGAAACTTTGAGTGGAGGCGCTTGGTGGAATAGCCCTGTTTTATAAGTTTCTGCAACAATGTTTTGTGACGTTGATTAAATCGTCACATTTAACACAGGATCTAGCAAATGCTACTAAGCGAGATATGTATACGCCATATGCAGGTCCACTGGAATATTACTGTCCAGAAAGGGATAGTTTACGATGTCGAAATTGTAATCATCTCTTTTGTCATAAAGTCGACGAGAGAGAATGCCCTGTTCATTTTTATAGAGATATAGATCTAAATATGATGTGCCTGTAGGGCTATCTGTAGTTTCCTTCAAATTCAGTGAAGGTGGATATATATCCTTCACTGCGTCATTTATATAGCGATTATCCACAGCGAGAAGATCGTCTATATAGCGTTTGGTGAATGAGAAGGAACGGGCTTTGAATGGATCGGTTTTGAAAGCGCCTGCATATAGTCATATTCATAAGAGAACAGATACAGGTCAGCCAACAGGGGTGCACAATTAGTACCCATTGGAATACCTATATGCTGTTGATATATTGTGTTGCCAAATTTCACATAGATATTTTTAATGAGAAATTCAAGCAACTCTATAAACAAAGAAACATCCCATGAATGATATCTCTTGTATGTAGTAGAGCTAAAGAATGCTTTATGGCTTCCGATATTAATATATCTACGATCAGTTTTCTTGAACACAGATAATATTAATGAACTTAGACGGTCAATAAGGTCCTGATGAGGGATTCTAGTATAGAGAGTCGAGAAATCCTATGTGGATACATGGCTGTACGGTATGTGACCTTTAGCATCAATTTCCTCCGTAAGACATTTTGAGTTTTTTAATATCCACATACATTCTACGCCAGAGTGTTTAGAAATAGTGGCGCAATACCTTTCCCAAAATGCTTTTACCTCCTAAGGGCCCTCGTCAATAGGGTTGAAAGAAGCTTGGTGGTGCAGCTTCTAGAACCAGCTATGAATCTAGCTTTGTATGGTGATTTATGCATTTTGGGAGTCCAGTATAGTTTTGGAATGTCGTTATGATTGATTGGAAGACAAATACCTCTTTCCCTGAGAAACTTTTTGTGATTGTTAAATAAATCTTCCAGAGTAAATGAAGTTTGGGAGTAAGTAGACGTATTTGATGATGATAGGTCTACACTCAATTCTTTAACCAACACCTGGTAATAGTAATATTTACATATGAATATTATATTATTTGGAGCTTTGTCTGCTGGGACAATGACGAATTTACTCTGGAGATTTACAAGAACTTCTTGCGAATTGAAGTTTCTCAGTACTTGTTTTGCTTGGGGAAGAGTACTTCTGTCAATATGGCGGGTTGTTTTAACGATCTTGCTTTTGGTGAGGTCCAGCCAATCAGCGAGTACTGTAGGTTCAACTTTTTCTCGCTTCGACCAATCAATAACGTACTGTTCCAATGCAGACAGGACTATCTTCTGGTCAGCCTTCAGATTTATTCTTCTCGGCTCTCTATATTTAGGTCCTTTCATCAGGAGTAATTTCAGGTCCTTATCACTCACCACATCAAGGTCACAATATGTTTGCACGGTGTATAGATAAAGTTCAACGATTCACAATCACAACTATATCCTCCTGACGTGTATAAATTCCAGTCAACTCCCCGACAGCATTGGAGTAATTGAATATTTTGGTGGCTATAGATTAAGTATACTTATATGAAATGCAAGGAGGTTCTGTGAACTTAAAATAGTTTGGTACAGCGTTGCGTTCCTCTGGATCATACTGGACGCTCTCAAAGCACAGATCAGATTTTACAAGACGGTAATCAAATCACCAGGGATTAACAAGGTTCTCCTTCAATTCACTAACCAAGGGAAGGCCTTTGAGACGAACCAGCTAGCAGACAACCTAAAATCTGTAATTGAGCAGTATGACAGCTACCTGAATGCTGCTCCCTCCACCTCATCCCAGCCCACCATGCCAGATTCTTCTGTTCGAAGCAAGGGTATACTGATGACCAAGAAGTATGTGTTGTGTAAATACCAAACAATGAGTGACGAACGCACTTCACCATACAGGAAAGGACAGAAGAGGAAGGGCACATTTCCCGAGAATCCAATTGGAAAACGTTTTCGCCATCGTTTTGCCACCCAAGGTCAGAAGAACAAGAAGTGGTTCAAGGGAAGAGTCGAAGCTCTCTGCGATCCGAAAGCTGAACCAGATGAAAAACGAGATGTGGATGACAACTTCGCCACAAACCCACTGTTTGACCTCTACAGAGTGTCTTATGACGGAGAAGAGGAAATGTGCAACTTAAGGATAGAGAAGGATTGGAACAGGAAGGATCTCCATTTTGATGAAGATGAGATACATCTTTAAAACAGCACTATGTTCCTGATGAAAACACAATGGAGTGGAGGACCCCAGACTAATTTTCTAGCACTGCAACTAGTCATTTCCGATGTTGGTATAAAGTTCTCCCGGTATATTACACATGCAGATCTTTATTCATGTTGTAGTACAATAAATACTCTTATTTTCCAGCTACTTCAATACATGTATCGGATTCTGCATGTGGAAGTACATGTACCACAAATTAACAATTGTTCATCAAACACTATATCCACTTGCATGGTGATGGTAGTTCCAAAGTTTGCATTTATTTGCACATATGCACTATGGTGTAACTGACGGTAGCACAATCCCAACAAAATTGAGCTAACAGGATTCGTTGAGTATCAAATTGGACTTCATTTCATATATTGAGTGTGGCCCCTTAATATCTTATCAATTTACACATACTCGTACTCATACTCGTTAGATTCTTGGTATGTGCTTTAGAATAGGTTAACCAGAAGACTATACTGTGAAGTCATGTGACGCAGTCAGTATGTCGGCACCTCTTCCCACTTCCCTTATATGTGTTGTAATTATTATTTGAACTTAATTGCCTATTGAGGGTTAATGAACATTTTTTATGCAATTCATCAAACAACCATCATTAAGGACGATATTTTTAGAATATATAAACAGCTTAATTACAAATATTCCAAAATCAAATTGTCCAAAGTGCCATGTAGTCAACAGTATCAGTTTGTTATAAAATACTGTGTTCATGACAAATCAATATTTTTAGAATTCTGCTAAAACTTACTCGATTCACTCAATATGTATACTGCTATTTCAGATGATGGCAGATCCATCTTCTCCAACCAGGAACGATGTGGCCTAATTGTAGACAGATTGATGTCGCCAGGTGTATATGTAAGTTGCTCATTTTCAGTTTATTTATCCTTGCACACACACACCTATATTCAAATATTCAAAGTGTCTAATGGACGACGGCTGGATTATGAATGACGAACTAGACGCTTGTAATCTATATGTACTATACTGGCAAATAACAATAAGAGGGTAACTTGTTAATTATTTCAGTTGTCTCCCCTGATGTGAGTGGTGTCTTCTTTCAAACACTTGAAAATGTCCAAGTGGGTGTTTCATGGATATTATTACATATAAAGCGCTCTAGAAAAAATTTCATACATACTTGAAGTTGAGGCTCTCATGTGGACAAATATATATAATTGAAATATGGGTGGTTTAAAGAAATCGATAAAACTATGCACATGGACAGCTATTTAGAAAAGTAACGTGTACTTGAAATCCTTTTTATGACAACATTCCATTTCTTTTCAGATGGTGTCCATGTTTTAAAGATTTCGTGGCTGCTCGTGTGGAGCTGCAGGTTTATATATTTATGCATATATTATTTCATTGTATATGTAAGTAATAATTCATCCCCATGAAAGTCGCAAGAATAAAAAGCGTGTTGCTTGTTACTATGGTGTTGACCTTGCACACTGGTCACATTTCTGAAATAATTTTAAAAAATCACATAAAACATCAGCTAAATTGTCTGATATTACCAGCACCCAAAATCAGCCAATATGTTATCGTCGTTGATTGTGGAACAGATAATGATTCCTTTTCATTCCATCTTCATTAAACAAATGTATTTTCTCAATCGGCATCATTCTAACTCAAATACAATGGTACTTTCACTAAATAAGAATGGTACATGCATTTACATCAATCCTTTTGATCTAAATCCTTTTCAATAAATAATTGAAATGAAATATTTTCTTTTGACACTGCATTAGCGCATTACACATGGTGGGTACATGTACATATTCAAAGTATTAAGTAAACTGGAGGGCTGTTTGACACATGTCACATGTCTGTACGTTTCGTCACTTGGATACTGGAATAACATTATTCATTACTTCTTCTTTATCAGGTAATGTACAAATATGTTGCTATATTGAGCCTTGAACACATCAGGGAAGATTATGTGCACAATTAATTATGTTACCTGGAATTATCTCCCCTGATGTGACAGTTATATAGTCAATGCATTGGTGTTCACCGTGAATTGATGTTTAGCTTTGCAATGCCATCTCTGTCTCAAAGTGATATGAGATATTTTTATCATAAATTTTGTATATGTTCATTTGAACAACATATATATTTTCAGATAGCATTTATTTTACAGAATTATTGTTCATTTGGGCTAAATATGCTTTACCAGTCTAATTTCCTTATTCACAGCTGGGATTATTTTGCTGTTAACATGACTGTTCTAGTCTGAAGCGCTATAGTCTACATGTAAGTAATCACTTCTTTATACATATAGCGGCGGCCTATGGAGGCACTTGATTCATTGCTTGTCACAAACTTGTAGCTGACGAAAATTTATCTTTTGACAGTCGCTTGTGCACTGCATTGTCTAGTGGGAGGTCTCGGGATCGAATCCTGTCTTCTGTCGCTTTGCTTTTTCTTTAGCATATTGTTTTTAACTGTTTGGTGATTTACTTGTTTCACCCTTGATCAGCTACTTATTCTTTGACAAACTGTATTGCGAAGAACACCACCATGGGAGGTTCTAGAAATTGTTGCTGCACAAGTTACCATACTGTTTTAAATTCAACAGTTTTACATGCACAATCCAGAATAGTGTCAACTTCACCTTTAACTCTATATCTCCATTTACCTGATGTTTCTTTTTGACAGTTTGTTTACCAACATTTACATCGAGAACTGGATGTGTGGAAGAAGATGAGCAAATGTTAGGTACTATTGTAAGTTTATGCAGTAATATCAAATTTCACTACTTATGATTCAAGGTCTACAATAATATACTGATGTGTAATCAAGGTCAATAATTTATTTATATAAAGTAATTTCACTTCGACTTCAGTTATTGCAAATTAGACACACCTACACCTGTGTTTGGTTTTATCAAAGGCCAGTGATCTTCTAATGTCAACATGACATCTACATATTCCTTCTTTATCTTTACAGGGTTGTGGAGTCTTCTTTGCAAATGGTGGACAGATGCTTCACATTCAGACAAAACTTACATGCTGCTCAGGGTAAGTATATAGCTGTATTTATACTACTTGTTGCCGTGATCACATCGGGGAACATAACTGACACTATTTAGCAGTTTAAACAGTCAGTAAATTATCTCCCTTGATGTGACTCCTGGCAGACTGTCCTTGCCTGAAATTAAATTTTTATACGAAACAAACACTCTATACAACCAATTCAGGAATCAGATTAAAATAGTGGGCGAGGTATTTAATACACCGAGTGCGGCCCTTTCATTCCCAATAAATTCCTCCAAAAAGGCCTTGTTCATTTATGATCATGTTGATTTCCATATATTATTTATACAATTGTATTCAAATTTTCTTGAATCATGACAGTCATTATTTTACAACTCTTTCAGATGATGATGCATGGATCTGCCTTCTCCATCCTGGATTGTTGTGGTGTAACTGTACAGCGATAGTTTCATTCGTCTTCATGTTTGTACATGTACATGTGAGTTAGTAATTTGATTCAAAGCTGCACATCTTTATTTTTCATTTATGGATAATTACAGTGTTTTTTTAATTTCCAAACCTTCCACATTAAAACAGTTTTCGATTCATCATATTTACAAGCATAAGCCAGAATAGGCTTTACCCTGTAATTGTTTTGACCTTGTCATCTTCATTTTCCATGTTTTTGTTTTGACAGATGGAGCTCATCTGTTAAACTCTACTGGTACGTCATGGAGAAATGGTTGTTTGGGCGCAGAAATACCACTGTTATTTAATACGGTAAGTAATATCAACACCATTCTTTCATGCAATATATTGGTCTAATTAACCTTCAATAATTTATATAATGTGACTTATGAAGTACACATTCAGCATTTTCCCACATACAGTTGGATGGATAGATTGATTCACTTGCATTCTCCATTGTGGCACGATGGACACTGATCGTGTAGAAGAACCATTCCAATCAGGATTTCCTAACTGACTGTTTTGTATTTTACATTGTTAAATTTCAATGACCTTTACAAATGTAACATCTACAGTGAATTGTTCTTGTTTTCCATCCACAGTGGGTCTTCCAGATATGTTTATATATCGTGGACAGAGGTTTTACAGTGAGACACTAACGCATCGGAAAGGCCCAAAAGATACTGCTAAGAGTAAGTATACATTTACATTTTCTGCTGCATTGTGACAAACTATTTGCATGTTATCTCAGTGAAATGATGAGAAGCAAGTTTGGCCGAATAAGGGGAAATAACTGTGACAGAAGGAAGCCATTCAAACTGTACGGAATTATCTCCCCTGATGTTATTGCTGAGAGAGAATATTTAATTACAAGCGTCTAGTCCGTCATTCATAATCCAGCCGTCGTCCATTAGAGAATATCCGCGTCCATAATCCAAAGACCTATTCCATTTCCATATAACGGTATTAGCACCAAATTCAAAAAGACAAAAGTATACATAAACATAGGCTTGTTTCCTGCAAGAGAGAAGCGGTCAACAATTTTCAATGATGCCGGCAAGACATCATGATGTTCCAAAATATCAAATCCGTATCGCTGATCAGTATTCTTAATCCATAATATTCGTTATAGAGTGACAATATCACTTGTAAAATCATACAGCTTGGAGTTAAATATAACTGTTGTACGAAATGAACATGTCATACATTCAAATTCTCAAGCAGATTAATATAGAAACAATGGATGAGCAAGTTCATCCATATATCTACTTTCATTCATTCATTCACAGCTTGGCTGGATATCACTACTTGAAACGGCCACGTACCATTGGAAAGAAAACAATTGTGTGGTAAGTTTATCAAGTTTATAATTGCATTACTATCTCAGTAGGTTTGATCTTCCACTAACCTTCAACAGTTCTTTCATCCACTTGTTTAACTTTCCTTGTGCACATACATATATTTGAGCAAATGTAACTACTCAGAACATGTCAAGAGCATATGTCATAGAGTTGTTAAATGACACAGCAAAATTCAACCTACACTTTTTCTTTCAGCTTGGCTTTTCAGAAAATTGTATTTCACATTATTATCCCCATACCATCTTCAACTGAATTCGAAGTGTTCTTGCAGATGAAGATTGTTTTAACTGCAGAAGACCAGCGTGGATAACTTTACATGTACATTATGTTTACTCTGTATCAATTTGTAAGTTTTCCGGTCATATAAAATCAGCAATCCCATATATATATATTTATTGGGTTACATGCCCATGTACAATCTACTCTTTGTTGTCCATCCACCAACTCTGACCACAGAAGCTGAACATGTATCCTTAATTAATTTACATTATATTCAATATCACAATTTCAAGTGAAGTGCTAAAATTTCTCTCAATCCAACTTCAACATTTATCAGCACAGAAGTATGGTTAAGTACACATACTGTAAAGTGCTCTACATACATTATGTCAATTTATCTCTACTTAAGTATCTTGAAACTAAATGAGTGTGTTCAAACTCAAGATTATTTTATTTAGACTAGAATTATCCCAAAATGTGTGACTGCTTCAAAATATTTTTATAAAAGGGCACTACTTTCACCCCCAGTCTTCTCCAGCCTCATTGACATTTCTGTTTTTGCTTCTTCTACATGATCTGTTCCTTGGAATCTGTTCAGAAAAGTTCTTGACAAGGTCGGCCATCTTGTCCCTTTGGGCAACATCCTTGTTCAGGACTTCAACTTTCAGGAGCCCTCCTGTTGTTGGTGGACTGCTATATCAGTCATCCTTTGGGTATTTATTACGTTTAGCTTTAATATTTAACAGATCAGTTTAGGTGTTTGGGGCAATATTTATGGTTATTTCATACATTTTCAGCAGAGGACTTGTGACAAATTTAGCCACCATGAGGGAAATAGAGTTGGAAATCACTGTTTTGGGATGGATGTCTTGGAGAAACCCACTGATATATCACCTTATATCTTACTGCATAGCCTAATTGGAGGAGTTATTAAGCTTTACTAAGAATTTCTGTGTTGTAAACATTTTTTATCAAAAGTGGGTGACATACCTACCTCAAGCAGTTTTCAATATTCGACCAAGCAAGCGAATATTGTACCAGCAAATATACTGTAACAAAATACATTAGCAAAATTGTATATACTCACAATATGTGGCCGTACACGGTACAATCAACACAAGAGGTTTTTCACAACGCCAGCATACAGTCTGGAGACAGATTTGTCTGATCTAACAAGTACAAAATCGGCCCAGCTTATAAAGTTAATCTTACATAATTGAATTCGTGTATCGGACAAAACAGATTAACTCGCACAATAAAACGTCTTAGTTTGACACTTCTTGCAGAAATTATTCACTCGCGCAAGCGCGTTCAACACCGCTCCAAATAGAATATTTTGGCACCTTGTTACATGTCAACAAATGTCATCTGGTATACACATGTCGTTTGTGAGGCGACATAAAATCAGTGTGCGATATATGTCGGTCATTCATGCTAGATACGGGCCGAAACAATCTGCCGATCTTCCTAGATATAAGACGACAAAATCCCATATACCAGCTAAAACTCTAGCAGTGTCGTCTTATATAAAGGACAATAAATTGACACGGTAAACTCTCACAACGGAGGCAAATGCAGTCCATTATTCAATACCAAACATCTTCACTGCTTTTTATAAGATGGAACAATGGATTGAATTGCTGTACACTACAAAAAGTCAGATCCGATACACTGTAAGAAAAAATATATATAAACAATTTGTGACAGTCGCTTTCAACACTATGGAGGAAGTTTGGGTGAAGATACAGCGGAATTGAGAGCTCAGGTTAGTACAGTTGCCAAGTCCAGCTCCAGTGGAGAATCTCAATTTGCACTACCGAAGTACTTGCGCAGTTTGAAGGCCAATGCAAGCATCGAACATATGGAATCTACCATTCTTTGATATTACAATAAGACAGGAGATTGGCTTCAGAATTTGGCACCAAGTGAACAAGCGAAACTGTTTGTAGTCGCGTGTATCAAAGCCCCTGAATTTCAAGCGGAGTGGAAACGCAGACGACTTCAGTTATAGAAAGAACGCATGCAACAAATGGTAAACAAAGATAAGGAAAGAGAAGAAAAGCGAAGGGCCGCTGTAGACAAAGATAAGGAAAGAGAATAAATAAAAGACAATTGATGATGTCCACCGCTACGGAACCCGGTTTAAATCATCAAATGATGACAAGTGGTAAATTCGCCGAAGAGATGAGCACTGTCCTCGACATCCAGCTGACGTTCTACAAAACAGTCATAAAAACAGCATCTACTAACAGTGCCATTTTTTGTCACCAGGAAGGGAAAACCATTGCCAAGCACAGAATTAGCTGAGCACTTAAAAGAAATAATTCAAAATGATCAGTAGTCCGTTCAGCAAACACCAATTACAAATTCCTCCATCTCTTCAGTCCAGGAACCAGAAAAGTCCATTGAACAGAGTCGGAAAGTATTCCTTTGTAACTACATGCGAACCAGCCCACGGCTTCCACTTCAAGAGGAGTGAAGAGGAAGGCACCTATGCCAGACTGGTGTGGAGAACGAATTATTGACGAATGGAAAGTTAATAATCGCAATAAGTGGTTCTCTGCTAAGGTTCTCTGGTTAAACGAGACGCAACAGCCAATCTATATCGAGGACCAGAGGTCAGTGCAACTTTGTTATTACAAAGTTTTCAATGTTAAGTATGATGAGGATCATTCTGTGTATAAGCTGTGTCTAGATGAAAGACTGGATTAAACGGGAGGTTGATTTGGAGGACAAAACTCCCGGATCACTCCTGTTGACATCTACCAATTGTCATAACGGACACTGCACCCAATATTTCATTCAAATTGGCGGCGGAGTTCTAGGAATCAAAGGAAATGCGAAGGAAATACAGGACTAAAATAAAATTTGAATAAACCAAACTACACACAGAGATGGGATGTACATTATATTACAAGCGTCTGGTTCGTCATTCATAATTCAGCCGTCGTCCATTAAAGAGTATCCGCGTCCATAATTCAAACATCTATTCCATATCCCATATAACAGCATTATCACCAAATTCAAACATAGGCTAGTTTCCTGCAAGAGAGAAGCGGTCAACAGTTTTCAATGATGCCGGCAAGACATCACGATGTTCCAAAAATATCAAAATCCGTATCGCTGATCAGTATTCCTAATCCATATGATATTCGTTCAGTCGTCATCTAGAGAATGATGTATCTCAGTCACGCTTTGATTGTGGCTGTTCATATGAGCACCATGAGGATCTTGAAGTACATGGGTTCATACGGTCCCTAACCCCAGGTTGAGCGTAATTAGACACAAGTTACGAAACGTAACGCCATAGATCTTGCACGCTACGCTCGTATTTTGCTATCGGCATGCGATATGTGTCGCCAAATTTGAAACATTTTGAGTGGAGGCGCTGGGTGGTATAGCCCTATTTTATAAGTTTCTGCAATAATGTTTTGCAACGTTGATTACAATCGTCACATTTAACACAGGAGCTAGCAAATGCTACTAAGCGAGATATATATACGCCATATGCACGTTTACGCTGTCGAAATTGTAATCATCTCTTTTGTCATAAATCGACGAGAGAGAAGGCCCGCTTCATTTTTATGGAGATATAGGTGTGCCAGTAGGGCTATCTGTAGTTTCCTTCAAATCCAGTGAAGGTGGATATATATCCTTCACTGCGTCATTTATAGAGCGATTATCCACAGCGAGAAGATCGTCGATATAGCGTTTGGTGAATGAGAAGGAACGGGCTTTGAATTGATTGGTTTTTGAAAGCGCCTACACTGTTATAAATTACCGTTGTTTCACAGTAAATGTATGTTGGAGTTTACAGTACATTCAATCGTAAACACATTAATCTGTAAATTGAACTGTGATATTTCAGTTGACATCAACTGCAATGGGTAAACTGCGCACACACGGAACATAAAATTCTTGTTTTCTCTGAAAGGAGGTTGATATCTTTGCACACGAAACGCTTAGTTGCAGGAAACATCCGACACCTGCGTTGTACGATACAACATTCAGAGCATTATCAGAACACGCGCTGGGACGGACTTTAATTTTTGGTCTACAGTACGGAATGGTTTTGGTTTTGGCCATCTTCACATTTCAAGCTATATACTACACTAAAGTTCCGTCATTTAGTGTTCGACTTGCACATGCGAAGATGGGTTTTATCTGACTTGGAGTTGTATCCTACTATTCGTATAATAATTGCCCAGATTCGTTCGTGATTATTTACGAAGCTTGTGGTGATCGCATTTGTAAACACGAAGCGCAATGGCCATTTCGGCCTTCCAGTGACCTACGTTGCCGCGGAACCGATAATTGTAGACAATGGTGCCACATTTGGCTACCCAAATTTTACAGTTGAATGCCTGTCAATAAACGGTAATTATAAAATACGGTGCAACATTTTACAGTTCAATGCCTGTTAAAAAACGGTAATTGTAAAATACGGTGCAACGTAATTTTACAATTGAATGTAGTGGCACCTTTTCTGCCAGTACATTTAACTGTGAATTTACGGTGTGATTTATAACAGTGTACATATAGTCATATTCATGAGAGAACAGATATAGGTCAGCCAACAGGGGTACACAATTAGTACCCATTGGAATACCTATATGCTGTTGATATATTGTGTTGCCAAATTTTACATAGATATTTTTAACGAGAAATTCAAGCAACTCTATAAACAAAGAAACATCCCATGAATGATATCTCTTGTATGTAGTAGAGCTAAAGAATGTTTTATGGCTCCTGACATTAATATATCTACGATATACAATTATAAACCTATTTCAAATCATAAAAATGTTAAAATCACAATAAATATATCATCAGGTTTACAATCCACGGCACGTCTTTATCATTCGCCTATGATGCTTTCGAGGCTTCGTGGACTTGTTAAAGGAACACACAATCGATAATTGCAAATCGTCCGAAATATAAAAATACATTATGTTGATACAGATTTATTTCATATTGCTCTGGCACATTTCTGCACTGTTCTTTTCATTATTTCCTACTGAATTAATCTCTAACGTTTACAATAATTGTATTTAGGAAATTGTAAGGTAAATCAGGTAATGTGCACTACACATTGCTTTTTTATACTAATTTTTATCATTACCACAACCAGCACTAATAATGCTATTTCCCCTTGGCGGATCTGGCAACCATACTCCAGTAGAGCGCCATGGAAAACCTGTAAATATTCTACACTTGTAAAAACATTGTACCATAGAATTACCTCCCATGCACTGCAGGAGACATCTTAGCTTGCTAAGGGCATTTCACGTTCCACTTAACACTACCCTTAGCTCAATGGCTTCGTTCTCCGTGTATTTCGTCCCATGTCAGCTTCCCAAGCATCAAGTCACATGTCCGCTCTATTTAAACGAGCCAATGAAATTATCCGAATTCAAATATTTTGACCTGGGAATCTCAGATGTGAGACATGTCGATTGCACTTTAATGCTCGAGGCGCAAGACTGTGGGAGACCAAACCGAAGTTGTGCGAATTAGCTATTTTATTTCTCACTCTAATGGAGCATGCTTCTTTGTTTTTCTTAAGAAAAATCATATTACAAACGGCCTAACATATTAGAAAAAAATAAAATCGGCGGCAGTTCACAGGAAAATGATATGATTTTTATTTTGTGATGGGGGCACTTCGAGGCCCACCAAGAGATCATTTCAATCGATCGCTTTCTGGAGGTGTGTCTTCATTTTATGAATGTGATTGCGCCGATGTCGGGTCTCGCGGGACCAATCGCATGTGACCATTTGGGAAACGCCCTATTACACTCAGATATCACCCGTTACCGCATGGCTATGTGCAGAAGTTTCTACGTATGATCGTGCCATGCGTTCGGATGATGTGCAGGAGATAGTCCAGTGACAAGCTGTTGACATGTATTAGGTAAGATTTCTCCCTCCATGCCTGATGATGCTGCTTTTATTGTGGTCTAAATTTGAAACCAAAACTCAACTTTTAATGGTTTACTTCACTGGGTATTTCACTCTTGGATCTGCCATGTCAAAATCATATTTTCATGTCATTTGAAGCCACATTCTCATTGATTGGTGCTGAACCAATCCAAATCACTTCATCGCATCACAGGGGTCAAAGGAACAGGTTTAATGGACTTTGCGCTTGACCTCGAGGTAATTCTGGAAGACTGCCTCCCTGCACGACGTCACTGATCAATATCTCTCAAATCGACGATCTCACTGCATAAATTGTCGAACACAGGAAACAGACAAAACACACTCATCATCAGATGCGTTCAGAAAACGAATTCAATCAACAGGATTGCTCTCGCAAATGATTTGACGTCTGGCAAAGTCGCCAGCACAGCTGTTTTCCTTTGTTATTGTTTTTTTTTCACGGCAGCCCCCATTGGCAGATATGGATGAGCAACTGGTGGTTGACTCCTCTGTTTGGACGACCCAGTTATTATGAGATTCAGAATATTAAATCATTCGAATGAACAAACATTAAAATATCCAATGTAGAGAATGCCAACTATGCATAAGTTTGATATGCAATCTACACCACACTATAGTTATAACGCGTTTCAATAACAACATCACAGAATAACAGTAAAAAAAACAAATACAAATGCAACCTAACAGATCTTTTGTAACAAGGTTCGGATATTTCTGATTTAAAAAAATAAAAATCTGATGTGAAATACATCTTTAACAATTCACAGCCCATTAAGGTTACTGTATCGGGTCGAAGCTTCAAAATCTCGATTTTTTTTTCTTATACCAGAGTACACAGTCAAACCTACAAGTTGGGGGAATAAGAAATTATGAAAATTAGTGCATTGTAGTGAAAAAAACATGACGTTTTAAAACTGAAGCCATTCGTGGTGCAGTAGGCTGATTGGTTTTTGACCGTTTTCTCCGTTTAGTTTTTCCTGTTCTAATTTCTCTCTTGTTATTTGATGTACAGACATGGACACAATATTCCAATCATGTAGATCTTCACATTTTATAAGTTCGGTCCAGTTCATGAACTATTTATGATTTAGTGGAGAGGGGTCGAGTTTTTGTAGATTTTTTTATTCAAATGGTAAAGTTCATTATTCCAAAAAAGCAAGTTTGTTTGTTGAAAACTGAGAGAGTTATTAGCAGGTGATTTTGAGGACTATACTTTTCCAAATGACATCATTTATCTTTAAATAAATCGATTCTTATCATAAATGCGAGAAATTTATTTATTTATCTAAATTTCCTGAATCAAGGGCTTTCAGAAAATGTATAGTTCTATATGGATAGAAAAAAGCACTGCCCCGTAATAAAGCAAAGTTGTGATACGTACACGTACACAACTGGGACCCGATACAGTAACCTTAAATGTATACATTATTATTTTCTTTCAATTAACCCCCGTGGTGGGCAGGCAGAATAGACTAAAGCCCCAGTCACACTGCCAAGAATTGAGTAGGCGAATCACCGCGAACTGGAAAATCGTGTTCATTCTTGGCAATTCGTACTGGCATCTTGCGGGGTTCGTCGCAGATCGTGACCGTTCTTGCCTATTCTCGAAGGGAGTACGAAAGTTTAGCCCCAGTCACACTGTCAAGAATTGAGAAGGCGAATCACCGCGAACTGGAAAATCGTGTTCATTCTTGGCAATTCGTACTGGCATCTTGCGGGGTTCGTCGCAGATCGTGACTGTTCTTGCCTATTCTCGAAGGGAGTACGAAAGTTTTGAAATGTTCAAAACATTCGCCGGCCAAGTACGATTAAATGGTATACGTATGGCATTCTTGGCACCATCCTACTGCGTTCTCGCATGCATTCTCCTCCTATCGTGTATATTCGTGGGTAGTCGTAGTAGTTCTTTCGGTCACAAGTAAGCAAGAATGCCGTACGCATTTTACGATGATTGTTGGACGCATTCTACGCTTCTTGTACGATCATACTACGATATTGAGAAGAATTCAACACGATGTGTGGCGACAATACTACGAATACCCACGACAGTACTACGAATAACCGCGACAGTACTACGAATACCCACGCTGGCACTACGTTTCATGAAGAATAGGCTACGCTTCCTCGCGAATCTCCTAGCATTTCATAGGATTGCTCCGCGATCTCTCGCGGAGACCATATCGTGTGTTGTACATTTCAAAGAAGACGGATCATATATATAGGTTCGCGTGGCCTCCTGGGGTGTCGTGTCACAGCGTAACAGGTTCGTACTGCATTCGTATTCACATCGTACTGCATACGTGCTTATTCGTAGCAGATTATCGAACATTCGTAGTGGGTTCACGGGCTGCCGTGTTTATACGCCGTGTAGGGCGTTCTTCATTGAATCGTACTGCATACGTACTCATTCTTGATGATTCTTGTTAAATGCTTATGGCTGTCGTACAAGGAACCTACGGTATGCGTAAGGGATTCGTAGGACAGTTTCGAAGAGGCCCTCTACAGGCGAATTGACACGAACCGACAAGATTAAAATATTCGTGGTCATTTGCATTCTCCACCCAATTCTTGACAGTGTGACTGGGGCTTAACTGGAGACGACATGATAGCCCTCAGCTCAAGTCAGTACAAGCCAAACTCTTTTGGAATGAAACTATTAGATGCTAACACATGTTCCGGTAGCCTAACGATTTGGAAGAAAAACAGAAAGGCATATTACTGCAATACGGTCCATAATTCATGCTTAATTAATTAGGTTCCAGTACCGCATAAGTAATTTCGTTTAAGTTTTCATACAAGTGAAAGTAGTATATTTTTCAGTCCTTTTAAATTAATAATGTGAATGTGAGCGCTCTAAAATTGTGTGTTATAATTGTTTTTTTTGTATTTTGTACACTACCTCCTTCAGGCGTTTGGTACAAATTATACAATTCATATCACATATGTATACTGGATCGAAACTTCTCTGTTTAAATGTGAAGTTGATCACGCGCATAAAGAGAGAGTGATAAAGAGGACGAGGGGCACTTTTATAGTGGCTATTAACTTCAGTAACTGATCATACAAAATTAGCAAACGAAGTACATGTACAGTCATTTCCATAATACACTTAAAACAGCGCATTTTATTGATAAATAACTACCATAATAAAAGGTATAATTATAATGTGACGGTTTCCAGGTCAATATATCCAATTTATCAAATGCGTTAAGCTTTAATTCCCAACTTTCAAAATATCAACCAAGTGAGTCATTATTATTTAATTGTGAGTGTACATCAGATCGCGCAATGCATCATGGTGTTCAAACAGACCCAGCCCTGTGTTGAGCGGATAACTTACCACACTGTACAAAGTTCCAACTATATCATTATATCAGCTTATTGTAGTTTCAGCTGGTCCATGTGTGAAAGTTTGTCAGTTACTTGCCGAAGAGCGGTGGTTCTCTCCGGGTACTCCGGCTTCCTCCACCAACCAAACTGACTGTCACCATATGAGTGAAACAAACTTGAGTGTGACATTAAGACATTAAGCCAAATTCCCTCCCTCCATCTACGTTGAAGCACCGTACTCTTTATGATAATACCATTGTACACATGATGGTACACACCATCCAGCCATGATTAGACGATGTAGAATAAGCCATACACGATTAACTCAAGAACATTTACTAAAACAACAGAGCCATTCTCAAGATGTATTCCATGCCACGAAGATCTCACAGTGAAACATATTCTTATCGACTGTATAGATTTTAAGATTGTAAGAGATTCTTTTTATCGAGCAGCTACTTTAGAAGATCTGTTTAGTCGAGTGAAAGAAGACTTTATCTTAGGTTATTTGAGAGAAATCGGGTTGTTGAATAAGTTTTAATGTGTGTATGTTTGAATGTGTTGGATTACTAAGTTATTGGCTTGAATATTTTGGTTGATCGTCGCTATATAGTTGAAATATTGCTGAACGCGACGTTAAACCTTAATTCTCTCTCTCTCTCTCTCTCTCTCTCTCTCTCTCTCTCTCTCTCTACACACACCAAACTTTACCATGGGGTTTATGATATTGTCATGATATATCTTACTGCACCATGGTGTACTATAGTTTTTTTTTTACTGAACCATGGTACATATCCTGGTTAAACATGATGCAAAAGCTACAGTACGATTTAACTATGGTTTATCATGGTATAGCCATATGTTTGTGTGGTGCAAACTACACGGAAACAGAGAGAGAGAATTAAGGTTAACCGTCGCGTTTAGCAATATTTCAGCTATACAGCGACGCCGTGTTACTTTTATATAAGGGCAGTACAATCTTCAGTACATTTATCATTTATCTGACACATCCTCTATTAGGATGTGTGGAGAGTTCTGGCTCGAGTGATTGAATATCATTGGGGTAGGTGGCAGGAAAGGTCCAGAATTTGTGCAACCAAATAGTCAGGTGATGGTTCAGGGTTAAATGTGCCCCAACGGATGATTCTTTGATCTGTGGATCAGTTGACGCATCAGAGTTATTGTGGTAAGTGCGCAGATATTTGCAATTCACTCTGCGACAGCATTGGCGTTGAAATCTACTCTAGCTAGTATGTCACACCACGAGGAATAAGATTGAGGGGTCTTACGCCCCAGTCCGATCCTGTTGCCATCTCTTATCTTATTTCTTAGATGTTCATGCTCGGCACGTCGATGGATGAGATAACCTGGATTGTGAACTGCGAAAACTGGGAGTTGCCAATGTTGTGTGAAGGGTGAAATTCCTGTGGTGTTTTGAAGAAACTGCCTATATTTGGTGTACTTGGAAATGCTGATAAATCAGGGGTTACCTAGCTGACTGCCATAATATTGTAACTCCCGCAGAGCATCCCTTGTTGGATTGGTGCTGGTATTCCGATTATGATTATCGTGCTTCTCTAACAGGCCTTCTTCCAGGCGATAGATTTGGGCTCTAATTAGAGCAATTCTAGAGTTACTTGCTGTCGCCTGTGACTGCTCGATAGTTACCGAGTCTACGGTGGCATCTCTTGTTGATTCATCGTAGTTGAATAGCAAGCTCAGCGGTGATCTGTTGAACCAACTCGGTGCCGTGATATTTATCTCTGGAAGCTTTTGGAACTGGCTAACTGATCAATTTTCAGTCAGTCTTCATTCTGGAGGTAGATCTAGTTGCAAAGCCATCCTGCTTCCTGGAGAGGTTAAGATGTAGAGCGAGGAGAAATTCTTCTTTCCGACCTCTCTTGGAACTCATGATGATACATTTGCTGGCAGTTAACATAACAAACAAGTTTAGAACTGGCATACAATAATTGTACAAGAAAACAATTGAGCAGTCCACCTGCGAATGAGATAACATGGAGTGAACTTAAGAAGGGTTGTTTACAAATTAACTGTTATTGGTCAGCTAGAGATTAAAATTGTATATGGTAAGATTTATAACAGGAGTCAGATTACTCAGCTTCGGCAATATTATGGATTAAGAATACCGATCAGCGATACGGATTTGATATTTTGGAACATCATGATGTCTTGCCGGCATCATTGAAAACTGTTGACCGCTTCTCTCTTGCAGGAAACAAGCCTTATATTCTCTAATGGACGACGGCTGAATTATGGATGACGGACTAGACGCTTGTAATCGGTATAGGCAGTGACTGTATACAGTCCTGGTCAGTGATAGGGGATTAATGGTAATGAGTGGATACCGGAGGTTTGCGGTTAAGATATGCCAATTACAAGCGTCTAGTCCGTCATTCATAATCCAGCCGTCGTCCATTAGAGAATATCCGCGTCCATAATCCAAAGACCTATTCCATATAACAGTATTAGCACCAAATTCAAAAAGACAATCATAGTATACATAAACATAGGCTTGTTTCCTGCAAGAGAGAAGCGGTCAACAGTTTTCAATGATGCCGGCAAGACATCATGATGTTCCAAAAACATCAAATCCGTATCGCCGACCAGTACTCCCAATCCATAATATTCTTAATAAAGTCGCCATCTAAAGAATGATGTATCTCAGTCACGCTTTGATTGTGGCTGTTCATATGAGTACCATGAGGGTCTTGAAGCACATGGGCCCACACGGCCCCCAGCCCCGGGTCAAGCGGAACCAGACACAAGCCACGAAACGCAGCGCCATAGATCTTGCACGCCACGTTCGCACTTCGCTATCAGCATGCGATATGTATCGCCAAACCTGAGAAACCCTGAGTGGAGGCGCTCGGCGGAACAGCCCTGCTCCACAAGTCTCAGCAACAATGCCCTGCGACGCCGATCAAAATCGTCACATTTAACACAGGATCTAGCAAATGCTACCAAGCGAGATATGTACACGCCACATGCAGGTCCCACTGGAACATCACTGTCCAGAAGGGGATGTCGAAATTGTAATCATCTCTTTTGTCATAAAGTCGACGAGAGAGAATACCCGCCTCATTTTTATAGAGATAGAGATCTAAATATGATGTGCCCGTAGGGCTATCTGTAGTTTCCTTCAAATCCAGTGAAGGTGGATACATATCCTTCACTGCGTCATCCATATAGCGACCATCCACAGCGAGAAGATCGCCCACATAGCGCTTGGCGAACGAGAAGGAACGGGCCCCGAATGGATCGGTCTTTGAAACCGACTGCTAAAGATGACTGGAATAACTATATGTGCATGTGTACATTTGGGGTTAAGAAAGTTGCCCATACAAACCTACCTCAAAACAAACCTACCTCTAGAGAATAATTATTATTATTGAGCTGCAATGATTCTAGAAAATTGTGTGTCACAGAAAGTGGCACATTTTTGTCATTGACTGTAGTGTACATAAAAATATTGTAATCTAACTATGACAAGGAAAGCATTTACCTTCATGTCGGTACCCTCCTATAGATTTATGGAAAATTCGCCTCCTAAAAAATTTAGAAGAAGATTCAGTAAAATAATTGTTATACCCGATATTTTTAAAGATATTCTTCTTAAACCTTTTTTATATGATTGATAGCATGGATAAGAAAGTGTACGAGCGCAGTCGCATTTTTTATAGGGGGCATTGAAATCCAGTCATTCGCATTGTCTCGAGTAAATGGATGATTTTGCAAGTAGATCAGATCATCGCAGTGCCGCTGTTTGTTTTTGAATAATTTTCCACATGTTACAGTTAAAATCCCCGTCATTGAACCGACCTGTGTATCACACGGACCTCATCGAAATCAACAACCCTGAGGATGTTGAATGGTTTTATTTGGCCACCACAATCCTGTCTTAAATGAGTTTTTTCTAGTAAACGTCAGATCATATTTATACGCAACTAAAAGCTTAAGAAATAAGCTTTTTATACAGGTCTTTCTTGGCGCGATATGCAAGAGGTGGTAAAAATTGACGATGTCTGGCGGTTAAAAAGCAACCATGTTACTCTGCAGGAAAGCATCCCTCGGCACCTAGCATTCAGACCCTAGATTCTCGGACGTAGCCTTAGTATCTCCGCCGCGCTTTTATTGCAGCTGTTCATGTGCAGATTATGAAGTATTTACACGAGCTCTAGTACCGGCTTAAGCGGAATTAGATACGCTAACTCGGGAGCTGTGATTACAGATCAGCTCAAGCAACTCATCTGATGTTAATGAATGAGCATCCTGGAGTAAACGTCTCAACATGGTGTAACCTGGTAAATGCAAGAATATCCAGAGAAACTTGCCATAAGTAGTAGCCTATAGTAAGTGGATTTAAAGTCAGGTTTTGCCGGGGGAGATAACTCTTGGTGGCGACAGATGGCGTTGTTTCTCAAGAGACCAAAAACTACCTCCAACACAGAAGAGTTCCAATCTAGGGGGAGGTAACTCTGGGTCACTATAGTTCCGGCAAAGGGCCCCTGGGCATGTATTCTTTCGCGGTGATGCGGTCTGGCGGTAATGCGGTCGCGGAAGAAAGCTTCCGCGGAGAAAAAGTAGTCCCCAGACTTCAAATACGCTGCATGGTCCGATTGGGTCGAGTGAGGTATCAAAGTGAAGCATTCGTGAAGGGGCATCCAGTCATGGGTGGGTGCATGTAAAATTAGGATTTTTTCCCGAAACTATAAAAAGCGGAATACGGACTTTACCCCTAAAATAGGAGAAAACACCTATCAACTCTAGCCAAAAGGGCTAATATCGGTCCCCGGGCTTATTGGGGCCTGCCTATCCAGTCAATGGGGTGGGTGCATGTAAAATTAGGATTTTTTCCCGAAAATATAAAAAGCGGAACACGGACTTTACCCCTAAAATAGGGGAAAACACCTATCAACCCTAGCCAAAAGGGCTAATATCGATCCCCGGGCTTATTGGGACCTGCCTATCAAGTCAATGGGGTGGGTGCATGTAAAATTAGGATTTTTTCCCGAAACTATAAAAAGCGGAATACAGACTTTACCCCTAAAATAGGGGGAAACACCTATCAACTCTAGCCAAAAGGGCTAATATCGGTCCCCGGGCTTATTGGGGCCTGCCTACCCAGTCAATGGGGTGGGTGCATGTAAAATTAGGATCGTTTTCCGAAAATATAAAAAGCGGAACTCGGACTTTACCCCTACAATAGGGGTCTGTATTATACAATATAAGGGAAAATGCCTATATGGGAGGAGGGGTGGTCAACATTTTTGTGGGCTTTACTATGGCTTGTGGGGTCTCGTTTTTCTCGTCTCGCCAAGAAAATGACAATGGGAAGGGTCCCGAAGCGAATCGGTGAAATTTTTGGGGAAAGTACCGCGTAGGCCTGTATATAGGCCTATATGCTGGCTATATGGGGGTATAGGTTCAACCTGGGAAATTCACACACGTTCATTGTGATATGGGTTGCTTGGATTTGTTCTTCACGTCTAGTCATTTAGAACACGATGGGAAGGGTCTCGGAGCGCAACGGTGAAATTTTTGGAAAAGTACCATATAGCCCATATAGTCCCATACTGGCTATATGGGGGTATAGGTTCAACCTTAGAAATTCACACACGTTCATTGTGATATGGGCTGTTTGGATTTGTTTTTCTCGTCTCGTCATTTAGAACACGATGGGAAGGGTCCCGGAGCGAAACGGTGAAATTTTTGGAAAAGTTCACCGAGGCCTGGGTAGGCCCATAGGCCTATACTGCATGGCTATGGGGGTATAGGCCCATACGGGATGGACGTTTTGGGGTCTAAGTGAGCCCCTAATGATCCTATGATGTCGTATGAGGTCTTATTTTGAAGCTCTCGTGGAGGAGCATCCGACTGTACTAATGGTTCGTCGGTTTTCAATAGTCTGCGCATGCGCAGTCTGGCCGTAGTATAGAAAGCAGGCAATTTGGGGGGTATGTGGGTGTGTGTTTGGGGTAGAGATGGACCGCTATGGATCCGAATGGGTCGTGGAAGGTGTCAAAGTGAAGCTTGTGTGGGTTAGAGTCAGAATGGTGTGTTTTTAAGTGCAAGTCGCGTCAATCTGCGCATGCGCAGTTGGTTGTAGTAAGTAAAGTGGCCATTTTGGGGCAGTACAGGAAGGTATTTGGGGTCGAGATGGACCATCCTTGGTCCGAATGCGTCCTGGAAGGTGTCATCTTGTAGCTCTCGGGGTGTAGACCCCGATTTGAGGGCTGCCCACGTCACCTGTGACGTCATCAGTACGAGTAGTAGCGAAAGTGGGCATTTTAGGGCACTGAAGGATGATATTTGGGGTAGAGAGGGACCATCCTTGGTCCGAATGCGTCGTGGGAGGTGTCATCTTCTAGCTCTCGGGGTGTAGACCCCGATTTGAGGGCTGCCCACGTCACCTGTGACGTCATCGGTGACGTCATCAGTACGAGTAGTAGCGAAAGTGGGCATTTTGGGGCAGTGAAGGAAGGTATTTGGTGACGTAGTAAGTAAAGTTGCCATTTTGGGGCAGTACAAGAAGGTATTTGGGGTAGAGATGGACCATCCTTGGTCCGAATGCGTCCTGGGAGGTGTCATTTTGTAGCTCTCGGGGTGTATACCCCGATTTGGGGGCTGCCCACGTCACCTGTGACGTCATCGGTGACGTCATTAGTACGAGTAGTAGCGAAAGTGGGCATTTTAGGGCACTGAAGGATGATATTTGGGGTAGAGAGGGACCATCCTTGGTCCGAATGCGTCGTGGGAGGTGTCATGTTGTAGCTCTCGGGGTGTACATCTCGATTTGAGGGAAGTTCGCAGCATCTGTGACGTCATTGGTGACGTCATCAGTACGAGTAGTAGCGAAAGCGGGTATTTTGGGGCAGTGAAGGAAGGTATTTGGGGTAGAGATGGACCATCCTTGGTCCGAATGTGTCGTGGGAGGTGTCATTTTGTAGTTCTCGGGGTGCAGACCCCTATTTGAGGCATGTTCACGTCATCCGTGGCGTCATTGGTGACGTCATCAGTAGGAGTAGTAGCGAAAGCGGGCATTTTGGGAAGTGAAGGGAGGTATTTGGTGTAGACATGGACCATCCTTGGTCCGAATGCAGCGTGTGGGGTGTCATCTTGTAGTTCTCTGCATGTAGACGCAACTACACACTTGGTGGTCGCATCGTGCATGAATACTACATATGACTTGATACTGTGAACTATAACTGTAAAGTCAGGATGGCCGAGTGGTCTAAGGCGCCAGTCCGAAGTACTGGTCTGCGCAACGCAGGGCGTGGGTTCGAATCATACTCCTGACACATGAGTTTTTTGTATATACACCTTTTGTATTATACCATATCTGTCCTGTATTGTACCATATTTGTCCTGTGTTATATCATCTCTCCTGAATGTGCTGTATTATACCATACCTCTCCTGTATTATACCAAATCTGTGCTGTATTATACCATATCTCTCCTGTATTGTACCATATATGTCCTGTATTATACAATATATGTTCTGTATTATACAATATTTGCCCTCTGTTATACCATATCTGTCATGTATTATACCAAATCTGTGCTGTATTACACCATATCTGTGCTGTATTATACCATATCTGTGCAGTATTATACCATATCTGTCCAGGATTATACCGAATCTGTGCTGTATTATACCATATCTGTCCTGTATTATACCATATCTGTCCTGTATTATACCATATCTGTCCTGTATTAGACAATATCTTCGCTGTATTTAATGTACATGTACTCTGCGCATGTCCATGTATTCTGTACATATCCATGCACATGTTCTATGTGCCTGTACATCTACTATTTGCCTGTATATGTAATCTGTTCATGTACATGTACTCTGTCAATATACATGTTCCTTGTCCATGTAAATGTACTCTGTGCATGTCATTCTACATGTACTCTGTTCACGTTCTTGTATACATACTCTGTTAAATCCATGTACATACTATTTGTTCCATCGCTATATAGCTGAAATATTGCGGAAGGCGACGTTAAACCTTAATTCTCTCTCTCTCTCGCTTTCAATGAACATATACTCTGTACAATGTCGCATGATGTAGACCGGTGAGAGAACAACAACAACAAGAATGACAGATCAATCATTTTATTATCCCCTCCTGTACATCATACCCAAGCTGGGGGAGCCGCGTTGGGTATGTTTACAATACCAATAGCTTCTTGTCCAATCAGAGGCCGCCATTTAGTGCTGCATTCTGTCATATTCGTTCTTGTCCGTTAGATGTATTCTCGGCTACTCTTGTCCAATCAGAAGTCGCCATTTCAGAAAGTTCCATCTTCGGCCATATTCGCTCTGAACCGTTTGTTCTAATCGTCATCGGGCAGGCCAGGATACAGTTGAGGAAACATATCCTCAGATAGTTGTTTGCGCATTCTGAGTATCTATCAGTGCATGGGTGAATACTTTCATCCGATGGGGGTGGTGGGTCAGTTTAACCACGAAGAACGTAACATTGGTGACCCTCTCCACTATCCACTTGGTGGTGGGACGCTGTTCATAGGCCCATTCCAAGGGATCCACAGTGTCCAGTTGGGCCAGCATCGTCTCTAGCGACGCCCGATTGGTGATTGTGAAAGGATGGTCATACACTGGGTTGATGGCACTGAATAGAAATAGCGCAATTCACCCGTCATCTTATGGCATAAGATGTACCCAAATGCTACATTTAATGTGAAGGACGTAGGTTGGTCATTGAAGATGGCTTCCATGTAGCTGCGTAGACGGGCGAGGTCGGTCAGTCGGAAATTGTACAAGTCCAATATAGGGCGATGACGGTGGAAGCAGTGTCGGATCATGGATCAATGGCGTCGATACATCTCACTCACTGGATGATCTTCGGGTAAGAGATCGCTGGGAACATCCACCGCATCTTCCAGAAAATGTTCGTTGTTGTCAGGCGTATGACTGGGAACAGTAATGCTAGGGACCGGCGGGATATCTAGGCTCTTCTGAGCTGTGGGTATAGGCGGGCTCTCCGTGATCGCATCACCAGTGGCATTCTCCTCCCCGGGTTCATCTTCAGTGGGTCTGTCCCTCCTGGGTGTCTCTTTAGTGGAAAGTTGTCCCTCATGCCGTGGTGACGGACCATGAATCAAACGCTCATGCCATCTTAACTGACTGGGTCGTTTGAAGAGTTGACCACATTCTTCGCATGGACGCTTGGGTGGCCCATGAATTGAACGTTCATGGCGCTGTAAATGATCTGGGCGCTGAAACGACAGTGTAGGCCTACATATCGTACAGCTATACCGGGCGGTTCCATCGTGCTGGGTAGCCTCATGGCGGCGCAAGTCGTGCCGGCGAGTGAATGATTTCGAGCACGTAGTACAAGTGAACATCTTGGTGGTTGACAGAGTGTCTGATGAAACGGCCAGGCCGTTTCCTTTTTATAGCAAGCTAGCTGTTGATCTATTTTTAGCACACTCAGTTCAACTACCCACCGGATGTAGGCGCGGACGTCAGCGACAAGATCCCGGATGTACAAAGATCACATCCGGCCAAGGATACACCTTGAAGGCAGGTCAGGCATCGCTGGCGATGGTAGCGGAGATCTCCGGGCTCTCCCCTGGTTGAGCTATAACCCACACTGAAGAAATCATCTATCATTTCCATAGTTATGGGCGGGTATCTTTTGGTAACTCGTTTGGGGAGTCGAGCGGGAACCGGCACCTTTTCGTCAATCTTCAACGATTGCTCGTCTGCCTTGGAATTGGCTGGCTTTTCCATTTGATTGGGTCTGGTTGTGAGAAATGTACATCTAACATGCGTGTTTCCGTATTGATAGTTAGAGGGTAGGTGACCGTCCTATCGACCAATCAGAAGCCATCATTTCATAAAGTTCAATCTTCGTTCAGTGTAACCTAAACTTCTTCGGGCAATCCATGACACTGAAGTCATTCAACACTGGGATCAATCTCCAGCGGCTCTTCAATACGCGGCGGCGAATCGACCTCCGTGGGGTCTTCTATTCTCAGATGCATTCCCATAGAAACTGAAATATCCGGTCTCGAGAGTGGCGAGCGTGATCCGTGTATGACATTTCGGTGACATCTCAATTGACTGGGATGCTTAAATACTATATCACAATCCGCACATGTATGCATGGGTACTTCGTGCCGTGCACGTGTGTGACAACGCAAACTGTTCAGGCGATGAAAGCGCTTCGAGCAAGTTGTGCAAGAGAACATATCGGCTGTGGATCTGGAAATCATGAATGCCGTAAAAATTCTGGCTCTTATAGGCCAACATAGGAGTACCCGGATGTAGACACGGACGTCAGCGACAATCCCCGGATGTACAACCAATACATAAGGGCTGATGAGGGACACATGTTCATTCTTATATGTACAGACACCACCACCAACACCATCACCACACACTACCACCACACACACACACCACCACCACATTCCACCACCGCCACCACCACCACCACCACCGGGCGTTGAC